>OX465300.1:18322526-18635026 GCA_949987735.1 Leucophora obtusa
AATAAATAAATAAATAAATAAATAAATAAATAAATAAATAAATAAATAAATAAATAAATAAATAAATAAATAAATAAATAAATAAATAAATAAATAAATAAATAAATAAATAAATAAATAAATAAATAAATAAATAAATAAATAAATAAATAAATAAATAAATAAATAAATAAATAAATAAATAAATAAATAAATAAATAAATAAATAAATAAATAAATAAATAAATAAATAAATAAATAAATAAATAAATAAATAAATAAATAAATAAATAAATAAATAAATAAATAAATAAATAAATAAATAAATAAATAAATAAATAAATAAATAAATAAATAAATAAATAAATAAATAAATAAATAAATAAATAAATAAATAAATAAATAAATAAATAAATAAATAAATAAATAAATAAATAAATAAATAAATAAATAAATAAATAAATAAATAAATAAATAAATAAATAAATAAATAAATAAATAAATAAATAAATAAATAAATAAATAAATAAATAAATAAATAAATAAATAAATAAATAAATAAATAAATAGATAAATAAATAAATAAATAAATAAATAAATAAATAAATAAATAAATAAATAAATAAATAAATAAATAAATAAATAAATAAATAAATAAATAAATAAATAAATAAATAAATAAATAAATAAATAAATAAATAAATAAATAAATAAATAAATAAATAAATAAATAAATAAATAAATAAATAAATAAATAAATAAATAAATAAATAAATAAATGAATAAATAAATAAATAAATAAATAAATAAATAAATAAATAAATAAATAAATAGATATATAAATAAATAAATAGCTTGCAGCACAAGAGATCTATATTGGTCGCGGTGCATAGTGCCTTCGTATCTAATCTAAATGAATAAATTTAATATTTAAAAGTTTTAAACCTCTCCCATCTCTGGCAATGATATAACACTATATATCATTTTGAAGGTACTTGAACACGCTTTCGTCCGATACTCCTTCGGGATTAGAAATTTAATTTTTTTATATAAACGCAAAAACACATTTGAAGATCGCATGCTATAAAATAGGCGTGACCGCAAAAAATATACTGCCATTATAATTAGCGTACACTTATAGAAACAGACATGTACAAAAATGTACAAAATACCAGGAAAAGCTCTTACAAATTGCAGAAAAAACTGCTGATATTAACAGTTTTTTTTTTGCTAAATACTAGTAAAATAAGAACAGCTAAAATAAAACACGAAGGAGATTGGCAGATAAACAAAAATCTAAAAAAAAGAATGTTTTATGTGTCTGTGTTGATCACTTATGAGTAAAAAACAATAACAAAAAGCTGAATAGGAAAGAAAACTACGAATTAGTTATATTTCATTCAAGGCCTTACTTGGGTGGGATAGTTAAGCGATCTCCATTTAGTAACAGTTACGTTGGTAATGTATACTCATAGAAACAAAACTGCAAAAATAGTAGAAAAAGCTGCTACAAATTAGTTAAAAATGACCTTGCAGAAAAAAATGCTGAAATTAGCAGATTTTTTTGCTAAATACTATAATAACAAGATAAGACCATCAAAAATAAAACTGGTAAATTTACAAAATTTTAGTTTTATTTGAATTAAACTTTAATTAATTGAAAATGACATGAAAATGGGGGGGGGGGGGGTTTAGCCCCCATAGCCACCCCTTGTAACTGCGCCTGGTATCGTATATTAACTTTTGTTTTTGTACTCACCTCACAATTCTCGTCATCCTCATCATCATCATTGTTAGCAATTTCAATCTGACGGTTTCCAGTGTCTGTTTCACTTTTTGGAAAATTTGAATAGCTCGGTAACATAATTAAATTTGGTTTTAATAAATATTCTTTTATTTTGCTATAAAAAAGGAAATTTTAATTAAAAGAAGCATAAAAAAATTAAGAAGTAAGAAAACAGCGTGACCGCGGGAACAATTTTATATGTAATTGTAACCGCGGTACCCATGAGTTACATACAAATAACAAATACACTCATAGAAATACATCTGTAAAAATAGCAGATTTTTAAAATGAGTTAAAAATTATGTTGCAGAAAAAACTGTTAAATTAGCAGATCTTTTGCTAAATACTAGTAAAATAAGAACAGCAAAAATAAAATTGTTAAATTTACAGAACTGTAGTTATATTTAATTTAACTTTTAGTTATTTGAAAATGACAAATTGTACAGTAAAATCACCAGAAAATTTTGCTAAATATTAGTTGACTAAAAATAGAAAAAATAAACTATTATATCTACAAAATTTTTGTTATTTTTAAGCTAAATTTAGTTGAATGCAGAAATACTTGCTAAAAAACTGTTGTTTTCAATTTTATTTGCATTTAAAAAAAAAGTCGAAAAAACAACGAAAATTTTAAATTATTTGTGATGTTTTAGGCAATTAATTATTTAGCAAAATTTTTTACAGATTTTAGCAGGTTAATTTGTCATTTTGTTATGTTTTAAAATTCTGTATATTTAAGTTTTATTTTTGCTGTTCCTATCTTACAAATATATAGCAAAAATAATCTGCCAATTTAGCAGTTTTTTATGCAGCATCATTTTTAAACAATTTTTGTAGTTTTAACTTAATTTTTACAGACTTTTTTCTATTAGTGTAAGAAAGTAAATTTGAAAATTAAAACAGTTTTTGGAGGTTAGAAAAATTTTGTTTGATTTTTCAATTAAAATTTTTTACCATTTACGCGATTTTCAAACAAATTTATTAATTTGTTGTAAAGCGAAATGAGTCAAAAGAAAAGCAATTTCTTTAGAGTGCGTCTCTGATTAACAAAAACTGCAACTCTTCTGCAAAGAAAAATTCAATATAAGAAGATGAAATAAATAATAGCTCAATTTTGAGAGTGACCATAAGGGTTCTCTAAGGTTGTACGAAAGAAAATAAATTATTGACTTGCCTACCCCCTCGAAATATTTATTTGGGTGTATTGTACGTCCCCCAAAAATTTTGGGATAATTGGCATTCGGGAAGGCGTGCCGCATCCGCTGAAGTTTTGAGCATGGATTACTGCGGAAAAATATCACTTTTTGTGCATTTTCCAAAAAATATTGATATTTTAAAACTAATTAGAATTGAAAGCATTAAGGAATCGTGATTTGAAGTGAATTCTTTTTGTAATAAAGTAATAAAAACTTAAATCGGTTAAAAAACTGCCGAGTTATTACAATTTCCCCAGGCAACTGATGTGTAGCAGACCACTTTATTAATAAAATCGGGTGAAAATCTTAAATTTTATTGAAATAATCTACTACAGAAATATTTCTTTATTCAATAAGTTTCAAAAAACTCAGATAAAAAGTATTTTTTCTATTACCTTTTGCTAAATCATTTTAAATTAGTACCAAAAAGGTCAGAATTCTTAAACACTGTTTTCAAATCTACAATTATAAATTTTTTTAAATTTTTTTTAAGAAATTCTAAAGAAACCAACGATTTGACTTTAAGGTTTTATTAAGAACATATTAGAGATTAAAAATTACAAAAACTGTAGGAATTCCTTTTTTCATTTGGCTGGGGCAGAGATTTTATTTCAACGGATTTCGAGCAAACAGCGATTTTTGGCATTTATTTAGCTTTTAGGCAAGTTCTTCTTTTTTGTTCTTTTAATTCCACATGGTTTTGACCAGAATATAACAACACAAGATTATATACTTCAATCCTGAAAATTAGGGCGAAATAATTAATAGTAATTTAATAGTAAATTAGGACAATCGTATTCATTTTTAAATTTATATTAACATTTTAGATTTTTAGAATTTGGAACAATCATTTTATTGTAATTTTAAATTATTTTTTTTAATATAGTGAAGATTAATTAATTAAAAAAATCACATATATTAAAGAACTTATTGTAAATTATTTATTTCAATCATTAAAATATTAGCTTGGCTGTATTAAATTTTTTTTTTTTTTAATTGTTTCTAGCTCTTTTGGCGAATGTCCACCATGTTTGGGTTACTTTGGAAATCATTACAAAAATAATAGAAGATAAGAACAAAAATCATAAAAATTAAAACTAAAATATGTATATCCTCAATTTGAAAGTAATTTTTGAAAAATAATTAGTGGTTAAAGTCACATTCACAATGATGGAGTACTCCACTCTGCAGAGTGGAATGTATTAAAATAGAGATGGCATGATACAGTAAATATGTAAGTGCGAAAAAGAAAGGAACAAAATCCACTCTGCAGAGTGGAGTACTCTATTATTGTGAATGTGGCTTAAGAAATGACAGTCCTTTGGAAAAAAAATGGCGAAGGATCCCCCCTTTACCCTATACCCTGACCGTGTAGGGATAGGGGGTATAATTAATTAATTAATAAAAAAATGTTATTGTTGTTTTTGTTTTTTCTTTGATATTTTAAATATTTAAAAACGCTCCTAAACGAGAACAAGGAATTCTCATTAAGTTTGTAATTTAACTTAACAAATATTTCCAGAAATTCTAAAAACGTCGTCCCCTGACGAGTTCCTTAGGCAAGAATGAAATCCGGATAGGGACATGCCTCAACAGATTTGTTAAATACGTTTGGGATTTTAGCATATTTAATTCTTTTAAAGCAATACTTATTGTTTTCATGTTACTAATACTACATTTAGAACTGAGCAAAAATTACCTGTTTGTGGCTCCCGTTAGTTTTTACTATTCAAAACACATATACAAAAAACAAGCAAAAACTAGCTTTGTGCAAAAACTAAGTAGTTTTTGCTGAGATCTAAATGTAGTATAAAGAGTGCGCTATTAAAAGATGTAATACAGAGAACTTTTGCTCGTTTTTGGCATCAACGTTTTTCTTAACATTTCTGTCGGGGACTTTCTGAATTTTAAATGCGTACAAATTTTCTAAACTTTAAATGCTTCTGGCAGCGCATCGCCCTCAGTAGCTTCTCCACATTTTTGGCTTTGGTTTCGTTCATAGGTCCTTTTGATTTACCCCTTCCAGGCTTTTTTCAATTATTAGGCCTTTGTTGAACTTTTTTGGCACAATTTTTTTATAAGTCCACAATAGATTATTTTGAATAATTTGAATAATTTTTTTTTTTTGTGCACTTGTCTTTGATTCTACATTGTAAACTAATAATCCACTCGGATTTGACAAACCGATGCATTTTAAAATCTTACATATTTCTCAAAGATATTTTGATGGATAAAAATTATTTTAATTAAAGGAGGAAAAAGTTATTAAAAAAATGTGTGCTACACTTTTTAACGGCGCACTTCTTAATATTCGGCAAGCAGATTTTTTCCTGTGGTGGCTCTGAGCATATATCCTTAACCCTCTAATGCCCAAGGCCGCCAAAAGGCGGTCTTCAGATTTTAGATACTTTTTAGCTAAATAACAATATTTAATTAAACAAGTTTTATTATATCCATAGCAAACCTACTTTTTTGATTTCAAACTTTTTTTTTGTATAAGGAACGGTTTTAAAGCGAGAAGCATATAAAGTGAAAATTTAGTAAATTTGAAAAAATTAACTTTTTAAAAAAGAAAAAAATATTTGAAAATCGCCAAAAAAAATACATTTACAAAGTTAGTTTAGAATCTCTAATTGTAAAATCAGTTAAAAATTTTTCTCCAGGACTCACAGGATAACGCCAGGATACGTCTCACGACGTAAATTTGGCACTAAACATCTATTGATGTTTAGTGCCAAATTCGCCAAATTTCGTAATTTTCAAAAAGCGAAAATCGCCATAACTTCTGAAATAACAACAATTGATCAACAACTTTCGGTACGTAATTTTAGTTTACTGATAGTGTTGTTTATAGCAAAAACCGAAATTATTTGACTACTGGATTTCTAGATACGTCTTCAACCTTTGTTGTGCTATATCGCCTAAATAAAGCGATAAATTAAAATTTTAACATTTGTTCCATAGTAGATTTTCAACGCCAAATACATGTATAGTTTAAATATTATTGCAATCAAAAAATAGAGCATTAGACATAAATTTATGAATCACTTTGATTTAAAATTCACTATTAAATAAACAATTTTTTTACCTTTACAGTCGTAATATTATACCTTACTAAACTGATTGAGTACTGATTGTTTAAAAAACATTACTAGAAATTAAAATTTGTAGTGAAATTTGGTTTGCTGTTTCACTGAGTGAATTAATAAAATTGTATTTTAATAAAGCGTTCTAACCGGTAAAAGGTAATTAAACAAGTTTCATATTTGACGCAACAGCATCATATTTAAACAATTTTATAACAATTATTTATAAGCTTATATGTATATTAGGGTGGCAGCTTTTTAGCGAAATGTCGAATTTAAAAATGTGCACTAGGTGTTCAGCGATATAAAGAGAATTTAAAAAATTAATTTTAAGAGCTCCGATTGGGCTAATTTTTTTTCGTTTGCACAGAAGAATTGCTAATATGAAATTTGGAGGCAATCGGATAAATCGATTGAAAATTTGGTTAGCGATTACAACCAAATAACTACATTCGGAATCCTTACTTTTCTTTAAATAAAGACACCAAAATTTAAAATAAGTTGGAAAATATCCAGGTTAAATTTCAGTAAATTTAGAGATAAATGCTATTTTTGCCAAAATTTACTCCAAGTGGTGGAAGTTGCTTACTATTTTTTTTTTTTTGCTAAATACTAGTAAAATAGAAACAGCAAAAATTAAAGTGTTAAATTTTAAAGAATCTGAGTTAACATTTAGTTAATTGTTAATAACAAATTATACTGTAAAATCTGTAGTCTACTAAATGTTAGTAGACTAAAATAACAAAAACCAACTGTTATATCTACAAAATTTTTGTTATTTTTAAGTTAAATTTAGTTGAATGCAAATAGCAGTCTATCCTGCTGAAATCAACAGAAATATTTTCTAAAAAAATAGTAACCTGCTGATTTCAGAAGCCCGACTAAAGTTTTCATATAAACTTATATGATTTAATATAATTATAAATATGTGTATGCGTGGCTTTATATAACCATATACATTTATATTAACACTTTGGTTTTATAAATATATTTGATATGACGTTATATATAATCATATTCGATTTGGTCTCCAGTAATATATAAATAATGGCGTATAGGCTTCTATAAACAATCTTATATCAAAATATGTAACAAAGTTAATAGAAATTTGTATTAATTTTATACATAATTATATCTGACATGATATCTAATTATACAAAATTTTATAAAATTTATACAAAATTTCATAACAAATAATTTTAAAGAAAGAAATAAGGAAAACATTTTTTTTTCATTGTGAAATTAAAAGTCGAAAGAATTATTTTTATTTTTAAATTTAAAAGTAAAATTTAGACAAACATATGTTGAAATAAATACGATTTAAATTCAGTTATTTTTTGCGTGAAAAAAAATTAAGTGTGAAAGTTCATTTTTTTATTTTATAAACCGCACATTTTATAAGAAAGATCAAAACTCTAACCTAGAAAAAGTTGTTCCGACAAATTGCTGTAATGTTGAGTTAACCTGAAAATTCATTTTGTCAGCTATTTCCAATTTTATTAGCAAAAATTTTTCTAAACAACTTTTTCTAGTTTTGAATTTTGGTCTTTATTGAAATAAAACAAAAAAAAAACCTCATTTCAGAAGAAGGATTTCGGTTACAAACTGCGTTATTCTTAGTTTAACGAAAATCTGCGCCCTAAAAACGGCCTAAATCGCATTCAATCTTCATTTCAAACATCTTTCCATCAATAAAATTTTTCTCTAAATACAAAAGATCGACCAATACCCACTTTGTTAGCCAAACTGTTCTGTCTGGCATTAGTATTTAATATGAATGAAAATAAGTGATCTGAACAATATTTACTAAAATTTTATTTGAAAATTTTCATCAAATTATATGAATTTATGTATAATTTGATTGAGTTAGATAGACCCATTTCTCGGATCAAATTGTATCAGGTTAGATAACATTTTTACTGTACTAATTAATTATATAAAACGCTATAACTGCCTTAAAAGCAAATAAGGCCCCCGAAACGGATAATATGGCACCTTAAATTCTCAAAGTAGATAGCCAAACATCATGAAGTTTTCTTCTACCACTGATTAGAAACTTTTGGGCTCCTAATGTACTGGATCCGCAGCTTAAAGAAGGTATAATCGTCAACATCCCTAAAAAAGGAGACCTTACGGAGTGTCGGAACTGGAGAGGTATAATAGTTCTCAGCGCTGTAGACAAGATCATAGCGCATATCTTTAACAGAAGAATATCCGACGCTATTCTGCCGGACCTTGCGGATGATTGCGGAACAATCGACCCAATGGCAATCTCCCTTGTATATGGTCGTCATCGACTTCGAGAAAGCATTCGATACTCTAAGGCACGATGCAATAAGGAGCGCTCTTGCTTGCAAGGGTATCCCACCGAAACTTATTGCGCTGATCTGGATATAAAGTGCAGGGTTGTGCATGACCATGAATTTAGCAACAGTTTCGATGTATTAACGGACGTCAGGCATTAACATTGTTCTCAAGATTATCGTGAGCAATGCAACTCGCGCTAGCAGAGGTATTAGATGGGGTCTCAGCGAACGCCTTCAAAGTCTGGAATATGCGGAAGATATATGCTTATTGTCACACAGCCACAGAGACATGGTAGCAAAACTCAAGGCTCTAGAGATTGAAGCAGCAAAGGCTGGTCTGCAAATTAACACCGCCAAGAGCAAAAGTATGCGATGCAATACTGTCAACAGGAATAAGTTTAAAGTTCGTAATGTTGACCTGGATGATGTTAAGTCCTTTTGCTACCTTGGTAGCATCATCACGAATAGTGGTGGCTCTAGTAATGATGTGGCATACCGAGTTTCAAAAGCCAACCAATCATTTGGAATGTTAAGCCCAGTATGGAAGTCAACAGTCATATCCATTAACACCAAGGTAAAGCTGTTCAATACTTGCGTAAAATCTGTTCTGTTGTACGCTAGTGAGACGTGGAACGCATTACCACGAAATATACACGCGGTGCAGGTATTCGTCAACAGTTAAATTCTTATGCAGGATTCTACGATTATTTTGGCCTTCAACTATATCCAACACACATCTCTGGAGCAGAACAAATCAAAGACCAGTTCAAATTGAAATTCTTAGCCGCAAATGGCGCACAGTGGGAGATTTTGGAAAAACTGGAAATAAATCTGGATTTTCTTAACGGTTTGTCCAAGTAGAATAAAATTTGTGGTAATTAAGGACTTGTATTTCGGGCACCTCGGGTATTACAAAAATTAAAAACGATCCAGAATTCTTAATTTTGTCCCGATTTAAAAAAAATTTCATCAGTAGAATTTACTAACCGAGTTCCGCAAAAAAGATAGAGACACGCATAGTTTATCTCTTACACTTTGAGAAATATCCGACTTTGAAAATTAAAATTTGCTATTTTTTAACTACCTTGATCTAGTATTTTGCAAATATAACCCAGAAAAATATTGGTAATGACACCCCATTACTATCTGCTTTACAAAAAATGATACATCATTACCTTTTGCATTATTTTATAGTATAAAATAATGAATTCCTAATAACGCCCTATTGTATTCATTGTTTCTAAATATAAAATAATGACTTACTCGTAATAGTTTAAATAAATACTTTTTACACAGTTAAATATTATGCATTTTTATTTATTATATGTAAATATGTTTTATGGGTAAATTTTTATGACGAGTCCTAAAATTACACACTAGAGAAAACTTAAATTTTTCTGAATGTATTTCCTTAAGCTAATAGTATATGCTTAACTCCTTATTTTTAAAAATCAAGTAAGCAATCGGATAACCACTTATAATTCAACTTTTTGTAAGCATGTGTGTAACCACTTATTATTCAAAATCTCATAACTACTTATTTCTCATTTTTTCGTTAGCGAGCGGGTAAGCGTGAGATAAAGATAATGAGTTTAGACCAGTGGTCGGCATCCATAGCCACCAGTGGCCGATCATAATCGGCTTTTCACACGTACACAACACAAACAGTGTTGCCAACTTTTGGAGTGTAAAAAGTGTAAATTTTTTGCAAAAAAGCGTAAAAAACGTTGTTTTTTCGCTTAAAAAAGCGTAAAAAAGCACTATGCCTTTTTAATTAAAAAAAATTGAATATATATACAGTGGTGGCCACGACTTTAACACAATTCAAGTTTTTTCTAATTTTATTGTGGTTGCCTTTATTTTTAAAGATTAAAATAGTGGCTAAATTCGCCACGAAAGGCAAGGAGATGGTTTAGAAAATTGTACAGAATTTTAAGGTAATGTTTTTTTTTTCATTTTGTCACTTTTTTTTCGTGAAGAAAGAAGAAATTTTTATTTAAATAATAAATAATAAAATGTACATTTTTAAATTAATTCTGGGCCTGCGAAGCCATATATATGGTTTATCTGCAGCCACGCCCACTTGTTTTAAGTGGGCGTGGCTTTTAACGAAAAATTAGCGATATCAACCTTTTATTAAATTACATAGTAAAATTTAGGCAGTACTGATCGATTCTGTACAAACTGTATATTTTTGGAAATCCTATAAAATTTCCTTAAGTCCTGCATTATTTTTATCTACAAATAGTGACCAGACTTAAAATTGTACCACTTTAAACATGACCACTTTTTCTTCATTTTAGCGTTTTTATCTAAATATATTTTTAAAATGTCTCAATCACGTCACATGTTTTAGAAAATCGCGGTTAAAAATGCCGAAATACTCTGTGTTTGGCTTATTTGTAAATTATAGAACTAAAGTTTTAAAAACAGAGTTCATAATCACGAACTTAAAGTCTATATAAATTATTTATTGGAACTTAAACCACATACGCATTATGAGGTGTAACTAATCATAGCATAAATACCACCTATTTACAGGTGAAGTAAAAGATAACGTCCAGTTATATATAATTCGAATTTATAAAAGCAATGAATTATCTTAAGAGCAGCGATATAGTCAAGCAGTTAAAATAAATTAAATTTCGAATAAAAAAATATATAAAACTAGTGTTTTTATGATATTTAACTGATGACGATTTCTCATAAAATGGCTGACGTTGTGATGATTTATTTTTACATTTGGTCTGGCTTAAAACCTAAAAAAAGTTGCCGTATAGAATAGAAATATGAAAAATGGTTCAAAAGCACTAAAAGTACTAATCAAAAAATAAAAAAGCACTGTTTTAGTGCTTTTTTCGTTTTGGCACCATGAGCAACATTTTGTCGTTTTTGGTCATCAAAAAGCACCATAAATCGTGCTTAAAGCACCAAGTTGGCATCACTGAACACAAATGGCAAAAAAACTATCAACTAAGAGCGTAAAATTTATTTAGTAGCATGGTAGCTTTCAACAAAGCAGGTTGACGTCGCTTTGTTTAAGAAATTTTAGAAAATATTACGCTCTTAAAATTTTACAAGAACAGGAAATTTATTATGAATTATTTCTTTAGTTCATTAAAATTTTCTAACTAATGGAATACTTTTTAAGAATAAATAATTTATATACAAAAAAATACATATTTTTTAAATAATCAGTGTGTTCCCGTACGTTCCCAATTTTACCGAAATTTACCCAAAGTTACCGAAATTTACCCAAAAGCGTTCCCGTACTCGAAAATTGGGTAAATGAGAGCGCTAATGAGAGTGTATTAGTGCTTCTCTTTTTACCAAAATTTACCCAGACTTTTTCTTCGGGTAAACTTTGGTAAAACAGCTGATGCAAATATAAACAAAAAACAATTGTGAAATTAAATTAAAAATTGTAATTAAATAAAGAAAAAAGCAAAAGAAACTTGGTTTTTTGTTAAAATTAATTGAATAAAATCAAAAACAACTTTTAAATGCGAACAAATATGTCTATTTGTGCCGATTTGCAAACTGAAATTATACGTATTTTCACATCTGTGATGGGATTTTTGGCACAATCTAAGATTGATTGGTACAATGGCACAACCGATACTATTTTGGCACATTTTGGTAATCTACAAAATTTAATAGAAAATAAATTTAAAAAATAACAATTCTTTAATTTTTAGTTTCTAAGCATTTATTGGTATTAAAATACCTTTTCGAATAAAGCAAAACTAAAAAATGGCATCGAAGATATTACCGAATAAAGCACCGTAATTTGTTTTTCATGTGAAAAACTTTCTCTCAGACTTTAAATGCTTTAAATTGCAATTTAAGTTAAAAAAATTAACAATATTTTAATTTTATAACAAAGCCACAATCACAATTAACACAGAATGTCACTTTTTCACCAGAAAAATAATAGTCTTGTACATTAAATTTGCGTGAAAACTAAGTTTGCACAATTTTCACGTGAAACTCATTGTCGTGAAAAATATTTTTTTTTTTATATGGAGTATAACAGTTTTGTCACGTGAAAACTGAACAACTTACGGTGCTTAATCCATAGAATTTTAAAAATTCAAATGCTATAAATTTATCTCAGAGCTTCGAAAGAATTAATTTAAGTTTAATTCATAAAAAAATTAATTCAGTTTTAGAAAATGTTTATATGTATACCATTCCGTGCAACCATTCCTAAAGAATTCATTCATTGGCTGCATTCCCAAATCTTTAATAAGTATCGGATGAATTTAATTTATCATTCACCTTTTAATTGAAAGAAAATTTTAATTCATTCAAATATAATTAATTCCATAAGAATTCAAAATAATTCCATAAGAATGCATTTACAAAATGAAAGTTGAAAACACGGTTTCTAAGTGAAAATTGAGTTTTGGCACAATAAAGGCCCATTTGGCACATTTTAGTCACACACTTGGCACAAAACAAAATTTTTCAAGTCCCATCACTGTTTAACATTATTCTTTGAAATAAGTTTTTGGGCTAGAAAAGTGGTTTTTTGCGTTCCTGTACTATTGGGTAATTTTGTCATTTTGTGAGAGGATTTTGTGCTTACTCTCATTTTACCGAACTTTACCCAAAAAGTAAAGAAACACACCTAATGTGTATAATAAAATTTATTATAAATTATTTAAAAAAATTAAATTACTATAAATTATTTTTTTTTTTCCTTAATTCATTCATGCATTCATTATTACATTTCTTCATTAATTCATGTTCTTAATATACATATATAAATTTAAAAATGATAAACTAATTTCTCACAGTGAAGAAAGACAATACATTCACATTCTCTCTTTGTGCCGACCACTGGTTTAGACGCCAAAAAATAAGTTGTGCGGAGCTATGAATTTCTATTATATAACCACTTATTTGGTAATGAAAGATTTTGCTCGGAAGATTCAAATTTCTCTCGATTTTTTTTAAAATATTTTTTGTGATTTACCAACAAATTGATATTTATTTCCATTTTTTTCAAAATCTCCCACTGTGTGACAATGGATTGGTCATACATTGCGCAGACTACCAGGTGACATAGCTAAATCCGCTATCGATTGGACTCCTCAGGGTAGAACACGAAGAAGAGGTCGTCCATTGCATACATGGAAGCGCTAACTTGAATGCGAATTTGTACAAAGCGGCCTAAGAATAAGGAGGGATATTAAGTAATTATCATCCAATAGAATTGAATACAATCATTTTGTAGTGGCCCTTTGTTCCTTATAGGAACCATATATATATATAATTAATTATATAGCAAAATTTTTCGGTGATTTTATCAGGTTAATTTTCTCAACAACTTTGGTTTTGTATATTTGACAGTTTTAGTTTTGCTGTTCCTATCTTACTAATATTTTGCAAAATCTGCTAATTCAGTAGTTTTTTTCAACAAATTTTTGGTAGTTTTAACTAAAATGTTTACAGACTTCTTGCTATTAGTGTGATTACAAACATTAACACAAATCTATAAAAACTCGTTAAACAATTTCAACTCCCGGCTTATATTATAGCAGATCAGGATTCCGCGTTACTTGCTCTCAATTATGTTAGTTATTTTAGTTTCCGAATATCGGTTCGATAGTTTCCGAGATAAATCTAAAATTGCGATCGTGAGTTTTTCGGTGGCTTTTGTGTTGATTTTGGCATCTGGGAATTTTACACTCAACCGTTTGGTTTTCTAGCCAACTCAGGCGTCTAAAAGTTAGTCTATCAGTTAGACCTTGAGTTCTAATTTCCGAAATGGTACGATTCACTCTAGATTTTATAACAAAAAAAACTACGAAAGAGTAAAAACTTACATAATTTTTTAACCCTATAAATGCCAGTACGAACTGAACCAAAGTGGAACCCGGTTTTTTTGGGAACTGGAATGAGCTCTCTATTTAAGCTCAGATATGCCCTTTCTATGGCGGCAAGGTCAAAATTTGGACCGATTTCAATAATTTACAATAAAGTTCGTAATTGGGGCACTACAAATTTGTGTACCAAATTTCTTATAATTATCTTTAGTATTGCGACTTGTGGTTTGATTACATTTTACATGGGCCTCTTTACCCATTATTTAGCCTTGTTAAGAAAATTACCACAAAACTCAATATAGCCTGTTCTACAGAGTTGTATAGTGGTGTAAGAATCAAGTCCTAAAATCTGAGTACTTGTTTTTTTAGTACCCCAAGTCTGAAACTAAAGAAGTTACTGTTTACAGGCTTTCAATATGTTTCAAATTAAGTAATACTCTCTAAAAAATTAAACTAACATGTTTCTGTACTTTTCAAATTGAGATTTAAGATTGTTTATCATAGAATTTTGAGTGAACGAGTGTGAACGGGTTAAATAAAAGTATATGGTGAACATCTGAGTAAAATCGGATAACGTTAATCCTCCGCATACAAAGATCGAAAAGTTATATTTTCCAAAGAAAGCAAAAAAATAATTTCCTAATTATATGACTAGGGCTACGAAGATAAATGTTTTTCGTCTTTTGTTGGAGAACAATATTATTACCACCCAGTGTAGAAAATCATTACCAGATATGTGGTTATGTAACTACATACCTGGTAATGGTAACTAGTTACTTTTATTAATACATTTTTTATTATCTTAATATGGCGATGTCGCGAAAAATAATGAGTTACACACCAGCATACGAAAAATCAAAAATATGTCGTTACCTTTGTGCTTACCAGTATTGACTAAAATAGATTTCCAAAAAAATGAGTTTTAAAAAAACAATATTTTGTTAATGTAAAAATTTTGTTTAATAAAATTTTCTTGTGCTGTACCATTTTGATAGATGAAAACATAATTGACTTGCTGCGCACAAGTCGGCTTACTCGCCAACATACAAAAACTCAAAAAATATGTGGTTACATATATCATTACCAGTGTTGAAAAAATATTGAGGCTAAAAATAGATTTCAAAAAATTTTAAAAATATCTAGAACATTATTTTATTTTTGAAATAATGATAAAAGTAAGTCATTATTGATAATATATTATTTTTTATTTTGAAATAATGAAAATAGTAAGTATTTATTAGTAACTCATTATTATATATTTTAAAATAATGCAGAAAGTAAGTCGGTGTCATTACTGGTAGTCCAAAAAAGAATGATATTTCATTGCCGTTAACATTTTTTCAACAAAACGGCATCGATTTGTTAATGCTTATATTTGGATATTTTGTTATAGTTTAATTTTTTGCTACAAATACATACTTTAATAAATGTTTTGTTTGCTAAAAATACATGTCTTTAAGCATATTATTTGCAGTGTCGCCAACTCATAAAGGCAGGAAAGCACCATATTGTAACAACGAATGAAAATGGTAAAAATATACGAAGTTAATTTTTTGATAAAATTAAATTAAGAATTTAAAAATGCATTGTAGCGTTGTAAAAATTTGTAACAATGACTAAAAATTTACCAAAAGGGGGTACAAATACAAAAAGCATTGTTAAAAACTAGAAAAAAAACTCTGTAAATCCCTGTTTCTTAAAAACGAGTTTTTCTAAAAAATCACCGGAGCGATGACGTGAAGGCACCAAAAAATACCCAATAGCACCAAAATTGCAATACTGATCACACTGTGCTAGGTGGAAAATACGATAAGCGGGGCATCCGTTAAACCTAATTCGAGTACGCTGAATCCAGTGGTGCTAGCTAGCCTAGGCTTGCCAGAAATTGGCAAAAAGCTTGACATTCAGAGGAAAAGTTTGATTTTTCTTGACATTAAAAAAAAAAGGCTTGATTTTTCTTGACAATTTAAAATTCAGTTAAATTAGCAAAAAAAAAATTGCAAAATCGACTTGAAAATTTAAATGATATTAATTTATACAGATTTTCTACATTCTTTGTACCACATTTTTAAAAGAAATGGGCCCAAATGTTGTCAATGGATATGTCTTTTGGCAATTCTTCAAAAACTTCCCGAAGGCAGCAGTAGTCTGCATACAACATATCAGTATTAATTGAATTTGATATTTTTAAAATAAATGGCAGCTCTGCTTAATTATTCCTTGACAACAACGAGTTTTTTATATTTAAAACAGCAATTTGCAAAAAAACTGATTTTTCTCCAAAATCATATTTTTTTTCTAAGTATTTTACAGCATTTTGTAAAAATTGGTTAGTTTCTCCAACGTTGCCTTTTCATTCAAAGAAAGACTTTATGCTTTAATACCATGGAAACGGTCATTTATCCGTAAAAATTAGTCATGATACATTTAAAAACAATTAGTTTTTTTTTGCTAATGGTAAATTTTTATTGATTTTTCTTATCAATTTGATCGAAAATTTTCTAAAATTCCGTTTTAGCTTGACAAATGACACGCAAGCCAAATCAAGCCCGTCTGGTCAGAGACTATTAATTATAGAGATAGGAAATCAAAACTTACACTACTCACATGTAGGGGGCGCTGAAACTTAGTATCACTTCAGCAACTATTTAGTATTACTTTAGTATCAGCTGAGCCTATATTTAAAAACTCAAAAATTGCTGAAAACTGCGCAAAATAAGAAAAAATCAAGCGCAAAATATATTTAAATAATAAAATTTGGGAATTACTTTTTTTCTTTGCTTTTTTGTTTGTTATTATTTCAATTTAAATAAAAATAGAAAATTGTCGATTTTTTGAACAAAGTGCCACCTAGTGATAACGATGTCGTTATAACTTTTGTTTTCGGTGATGCCATACCCCTGCGTCTGGTAACCATATGCAAGCCACTTTTCTAGGCTAAAGGCTGAGTTACCCAACCGTAAACGTATCTGTAACGAATCAGCTGTTTCGATACCACAAGAAGAAATGTATACGAATGGTTACTAACACGTAAATGTAAACGAACTTGCCGGATCATTCTGTTGAAATCAGAATTTTCTATCCGGCATCGAAACAGCTGACTGATTTTAGTCGGAAAAAATATGAAATGAATAAAGAAAAATGATTCAAACAACAAATAAGGAATAAAAATTAACAAATAAATGTAAAAATTTAGAATAAAATATAAAACCACATGAAATAGATGCTAAATAGTAATGTCGTTTACGATAATCTATAAGTGTACTTTTTAGCTACGACACGGTACAGTTACATCACATATACGTTTACGGTCCCATAATCCGCCCTTAACTCTTAAAAAAATACATTTGTTTTTTAAAATTATACTTCTAACGACCCAAAAAACTTTTAACCAAGTTGTTTGTTATTCCCCCAAGCAGCTTTGGGTTAAAAATGATCAATATCGGTGCAGTGGACACTTCAAAATTGTCTGTATAAAATTATGCATTTTATTGCTTTGTTAAATGGTTTTAAAATGTATTGATATTTGTATTAAAGTGAAACATTTGCATGGAGATTTTTAGGGTGTCCTCACATTTTCTATCACAACTTTTGAACTGCTGGACTAATTTTTATTACTATTAACACAAAATTCCCTGGGAGAGTAACAAACAACCTAACTATAAATTAATGGTAAACAAATTATAAAATCTCATGTTTTGGATCCCTGGAGCCATAATTTTTAAATTCAAATATTTTATTTTAAGAGCTAACTTAGAAAAACGGCTAGCACCACTGGATTTAGGGCACAGAGTTATTTGATATTTTACTACAAATTTTTTAAGCTTTTTAAAAATGTATGTATTTTTCAGGGTTGGCAGGTAATACCGCTAAAATACCGTTATCGATTCAAACCCTTTCAACTGACTACCGTTACCCCTAAAATACCGTTACCGAAATTCCCGGAATACCGTTATCCTTAAAATACCGTTACCGAAATAACATAAAATATCGTTACCCTAACGATAACCGCATTCGTTTCGGTTACCATCCATGGTTTTTTTACACATTTTTATCACTAAAAAAGAATAACAAATCTGACAATGGGTCATATGAATAAATCTTAGTAATTACTTCGAAGTAATTACTTTGGGCTTAGGAATGGCTTTTAACTCCAAATTTACCAATTGGCTGGTAGAATAGCATGACGTGTAAACAAAAATTAAAAAATTAAATTTCTAGTCTACTCCCAAGCAGACTAGATTTGTGAAGTAATTGCTTAAAAAACCCATGTAATATCTCCCAGAAAAATCTCAGTAATGGGTGCTTATAATTCGGTGTCAAAACTCATTATTTTTGTTCGATAAGGTCGTTTTTTTAAGTAGTTGTCCATATTCTCTGCATGAAAAAACGCACAAAATTTGTGAACGCGCTTACCAGTTGCATTACAAAAGTATATAAAATAAGTATTTACCAAAATAAGTATAGGGTTTTCCAATAGGTACTTGACAACTTTCACTGATCATCTAAGTGTTACTGATCATCTAAGTGTTACTTTCGTTTTTTTTTCAGTAAACTCAACACTTTCATCATGGTAAAGTACACGAACAACGTATGCAAAATGTACTACCGAAATTCGGAGTCGGTGACCGCAACTTTAAGTGCGTTAACTCCAATTTTCGGTCGTTATTCTCGCTGTAGTAGACAAGCAATAACAAGTTTAGTGCAAAAATTTTAGTCTACATATTCATTGTGTGATGCTGCCGTGCCAGTGAGACAAAGGGTAGATCGAAGTCCATAGCAAACGATCCAAATTAGTCGATTCCGCGGCGTTCTCAAGAACTGGGCATCGCCAAGACCACTTTATGGCGAATTTTGAGTAAAGATCTTGGTTTACACCAAGACTCAAGAATTGAAGGCGATGGACCATTAGACGCGACGTACGTTCTCACGTTGTCAAGTCCTTATTGGAAAACCCTATAGTTATTCGTGTGCTTATACGCAGTTCAAAAATAAGTGGTTACAAGCTGTTAAATAATACGATTTGCTTATATACTTACTAGTGGTTAAAAAATAAGTAGTTACCAATTTCACATTATCTTTATAAATAAATAAGTAGTCGTGCGTAAGCCACACTGCTTAAAAAAACGGCTTCGCCTAACAAAAATAACTAGTACTGACGCCAAATTATAAGTAGTAAAAAATTTCAGTTTCATTATATAACCACTTATTTGGTAATGAAAGATTTTACTGGGCTATTTTTTATTCATATGAGCAAATGATTAAACGATTTAAATGATTTTTAAACAACTTCATAAGACAACAATTATTGTAATTAAATAAAAGGAAAAAAAATTGTTCAGTATATGTATGTGAAAAAAATATTTATAAAACATAAAAGGAATCATTTCTCAATAAAGTGTTTTTATTGCACTATATACTCGTAAAGTAATTCTCATAAAAATGCTACTTATTTCCAACATAACCATGGTTAAACTTTAACCACAGATATTTCATTATAAAATTTTACATTCATAACTATGGTTAAGCACTAAACTCAGTTAAGTTAACAGGTCTTAGTAAATTCAAATTACATATTCGTAATTGCAAATTCATTTTCATATAATTGTTTTGTTTTTTTTGTAGTTTTTCAAATTAATTTAGGCCTTTCCTTACTTAAGCGCTAATTTGCATCTCTTTCTACCCAATGAGGGTTAATATTGTACACATTTTCACCATATACTTTTAAGATCAAATTTAGAAAACGTACATTTGAGAATAGTGCTGGTAAATTCGATTACTTTGCAATACTCAATACTACTCGATATTTTTGATTTGGATACTCGATACTACTCGATACTTTTAACGGTTTTTAAATTTGAAATTTTTTAAAATTTTTAAGTAAAATTCTTTGAAAATGTTTACGTTTACTCAATATTTAAATTTATAAACTGTAACGACACGTTTTTTTGCAGTATGCTGAGGCAGAACTCAGCGATGTCCAGGGTTCGTTACAATTATTTATTAAAAAAAAAAAACAAAGAGAGAGAACACGGTTTGTATTGCTTTAAAAAAATATATATTTTATTTTATTGATATCTTTATTTTCTAATACTTATTACTATTACACAATTAATTTTTCACCGACAGATTCACACACGACGATTTTCCACTGTAGCCTGTAGTCAAATATGGGTTTATCCTGGCCGCTCTACGTTTAAACCCACGTCAGTAGTTTAATACACCACAAGGTAAAATATCAGTTTGCGAGGACTATATCGAGAGAGAGAGAAAATCTAAGGGCTAACCTCAGTTTTCTCTAGCAACTAAACGCGATATTTCGTACCGGATAACCAAAAAAAATAAATAGAGAAAGATCTAAGGCTAACTTTAGTTTTCTCTAGCAACTAAACGCGGAGAGAGAGCAAGTTTCGCACCGAATAACGAAAAAAAAAATAGAAAAATATCTAAGGGCTAACCTCAGTTTTCTCTAGCTACTAAACGCGGAGAGAGCAAGTTTCGCACCGAATACGAAAAAAAAAATAGAGAAAGCTCTAAGGGCTAACCTCAGTTTTCTCTAACAACTAAACGCGAGTGTTTCCTTTTACCACAAAATTAGATTTTATTATTTAGGGAATTGGCAAACTCCTCACTAAATAGTAGAGTAGATCTTACCTTGTGGTCGTCTACTGACTAACTGCCTCAAATTGATCAACAGCACTGCCTTTTATACTTGCTGATCAAACACACACAAACATTTTAATACAACTTATAATACAGTAGTACCAATTACACATTAGTAACATTTAGTACAAAACATATGTGACAGTGTTGTACCATCTAGTAGTATATGATTAGTGATGCAAGTATTGACAAATAGATGGCGTTATTAATAATTCCGTTAAATTCAAACAATGATAATATAATATTACTAAAAATGTTAATAATTTATGTAGACAAAAACGAGAACCGACTTTTGTCGTTACAAAACATATTTTTAAACTTTTTCACCAACTATTCATTGCATTTTTCATTGTTTTTTAACATATACTTTCAAATATTTGACTTCTGATTTTTTCTTTTAGCAAAGTTGTAATTTTGTGATAAATATTTTAGCGGAGTCACATTTTTATGGTAAATATTTTAGCGGATTCAAATTTTTATATATTTTGTCTGTCCAAAATGCAACTTTGAAAATATCGAGTAGAAGTTTTGAGTATCGAGTACCCAAAAAAAAGACAGGTACTCGATACCCACTACTCATATTTTTACAAGCACTATTTCAGAATTCTACATTTCGCCAAATAGATGTCACCCTTATGCAAGTAGGAACAGTATAATTTAAAATAATATTAAGTAGTTACTTACTCACTAATTGTAAGCCAGATTCAATTAAGACAACCTATATATTAAAAAATATATGTAAGTACATCCCAGCAAAACCTCACATAACCAAATAATGGTTAACCAGTATACTTACAAAAAAATGAATGGTAATGGGTTACTTAGTTGCAGATTGTGAATGAAAAAGTAATTGGTTACTTGCTTTTATCCTAAATGGAATTCGAATAAATTTTTCCATTTTAAAAGTAACAACCAAATAACAAATATCAACAAATGTTCACTTTAAAAATATTTAAAAATTTAAATAAAAAATCGAAGTAATTAATTTTTAAATAATCTTACTTTATATTTAATTAATGTAATGAACATTCGGTGATGCGTTACTTTATGTTTTAAAATAATGATAAATGTAAGGATAGTAATGCATTATGTAATCAACTATCGGTAACTCATTATTATGTGGCTCTAATTAATGTTGAAGGTATGGAGTATACATTAAAAAGTAATGCATTACGTAATCAATATTCGGTAACTAATTACTTTATGCTTCAAAATAATGCTGAAGGTAAGGAGTATTCATTACAAAGTAATGTATTATGTATCCAATTATCGGTAACTAATTACTTTATGTTGAACAATAATTACACTTGTAATGAGTACACAATACAAGGTAATGCATGAGTTTTTCGCACCCATTACCAAAGTTTTCCTGGGATACATTTATATACACTAGCGAGCAAAAGTGTAACAATGTTCACATTTATCAGATGTTTTGCTTTAAATTTTTAACTACGAAAGCAAATCAAATCATTTTTGCTAGCTTCTGTTGTTTACTAACCTATCCTAATTAGAAATCAAGAATACGCTTTAAACTATTTTAATTAATGAAGAATGTGATAACATTTTTCTACTTTATGGCAATTGTTACACTTTTGCACCCGATTTAGTTTTAATTATTTTCTTCAGAATTTTTTAATATTAACTTAAGAAATCATAAAATTTCTGCTGTCTTTTTCTGTAGTTGGCCAAATATTGAATTTATATATTCGAAAATTGAGTATGAAGTAATGTTTCTCTATTTTTCAAGCCCTATTTGGGCGCTGGCTATATTTATCATGCTGAAAATTTTCTTAAGTCCAAAAGTAATAAAAATATTTAATGTCGGTCAATAGCACGGACCATTTATCATTGAAAATTTTTTTGATTGGGTTACTTTTGCTAATAAATAATGTTTTTTGATGACTAGAATTTGTGGATTTGGTTCTTGGATTTTGTGTCATTTATTTTTCTTTGATATACCATCAATTTGAAACATCAGATGAAACCAATTTTTACTGGGCAGCCCCATATCCTGAAGTAAATAGCTACAAGTTTCTATGTTTAAATCCCTATTTTTTGGGGAAACGTCGTAAGGTCGATAATCGGATTATAGCGTATTATTTTTATGTAAATATATTATCTAAAAACACAACAGTAAATAAGTTTTTACACAAAACTGGTTCATATCACTTATTTAATAATACTAATAAACAGGGCAAGGAATTTCATTCAAATGCATGTTTTTTCTCGTTAGTCCAAAACTAATATGGACTAAATATTTATCCGAATCATCAAATTTAGAACAAAATGGCATCGATTTGTAGTTGCATATTTTTGCATATTTTGGCAAAAATGCATGTTTTTGCATATTTTGACGTTAAATGCATATTTGGTGCCTTTTTAATGCATATTTTGTACTTTTTAATGCATATTTTGTGCTTTTTAGTGCACATTTGTGCATATTTTTCATTTAAAGGAGCATTTTTTATTTTGTAAAAAAATATAAAAAATTTATACTTTTTCATATTGTGATTGACCTATGGAAAATCTTCGAGTTCTGTGTCTGTTTGTAAAATAACTAACTTAAATATATTTTTAAATTTTAAAGTGCATTAGTTTTGCAAAAATAATAGTTTTTAGTGCATATTTCTTATATTTTTAATGCATATTTTTCTTTTTAGGCCGCATATTTTAGGCGCATATTTTCCATTTTTAAGTGCATGAAATTCTTTGCCCTACTAATAACACTACCCCATAGAGGGAGCCCAAACCATGAAAACTGTTGATACTTTCGTTACAATTTTGGGCAGCCTAATAAACATGGGTTTCATACAACGTTTCAAATTGACAAGTGTTTCCAAACCGGTTAATCGGTTCACCGAAAAATCGGTTTTTTGTTCATATTTCGGTTTTTTTGCAAACCGGTTAACCGAAAATCTTAAATCTCGGTTAACCGAAAACCGGTTTATTTTCAACGGTTAACCACCCAGCAAAATATTGGTAATGACACCTCATTACTATCTGCATTACCAAAAATGATATATCATTACCTTTTGCAATATTTTATAATATAAAATAATGACTTCCTAATAACGGCCTATTGTATTCATTGATTCTATATATAAAATAATGACTTACTCGTAATAGTTTAAATAAGTACTTTTACACAGTTAAATTTTATACATTTTTATTTATTATATGTAAATATGTTTTATGTTTAAATTTTTATGATGAGTCCTAAAATTACACACTAGAGAAAACTTGAATTTTTCTGAATGTATTTCCTTAAGCTAATAGTATTTGCTTAACTCCTTATTTTTAAGAATCAAGTAAGCAATCAGATAACCACTTATAATTCAACTTTTTGTAAGCCACTTATTATTCAAAATCTCTTAACTACTTATTTCTCATTTTTTCGTAAGCGAGCGGGTAAGCGTGACTACTTATAAAAACGGCCACGCCAAACAAAAATAATGAGTTTAGACGCCAAAAAATAAGTTGTGCGGAGCTATGAATTTTTATTATATAACCACTTAATTGGTAATGAAAGATTTTGCTAGGCAGTTTTTATTTCGTTATTTTAGCTTAAAATTCCTTCAGAAATAAAGAAACAAAAGTGGCGAATTGTCAGAATTGTTGATTCACACAAATTTAAACCCAAAAACTTGCGGATGTCAAAAATTAATTTTAAAAATTTTGTGTTTAATACCCAAAATATTTATTTAAATATTTTTTTCAGAAATTCAGAAGAGAATTTTCAGATTTCTTGGTCATTTCTTACAAGGAAGAACTGAGTGTGATTTAATCGATTTAAATGAAATTTTGATACGAAAATGAGAGAACATAAGCATGCGTATGTTTTTATCGGTCCATAAATGAAAGGTACAGACAGGTACAGTGAAGTATACAATAAAAATGCTTTCAAATAAAAAAATTTTCAATAGCATTCAAACTTATTTTTACTTCCTGAATATCAACCTAGAACGACAAGATTAGTACCGAAAGTTTCATAATTTTTTCTTCCGAATAATATATAAAAATTTCGCCGAAAACTAACGAAACTCCTAAACCTTGTTAGATGTGTATCTAATAGTGAATCTCTAAAAATATAAAATATTGTCCCTGAAGAATGACGCTCAGATTTTAATATATTCAACATAAAACCAACCAATAAGTCCAACCATTGGTCACAGCGACCAATGGTTGGACTCGAAATATTGTTCAAAATTGGATATTTGTTTAATTTTAGTATATTAAGATTCAACTTAAAAAAAGAGAATAAAAAAATTAAAAAAATGCATATCTTTTAAAAAAAAAACGCCCTGTTGAAAATTTCAAGATCTTTTGAGATCAGTTAAAGGTTTTATTTGAAATAAAATTGAGCAAAAAAAATAGGTTTTTGAGTTTTTGAATTTTTAAAATTGAAAAATTTTTAATTTTTTTATTTTTCAATATTTTTTTTTTTAATATTTTTTTAATACGGCTAAATATCCTCTTTAAAACGAGCTAAGAACCATTTTTGCAGCTATTATAGTTTTCGAGATATTCAAAAACTAACCTCGTAACAAAGCAAAAAATTAGAAAAATTATGCCACTTTTTGAAATTTTAAATATTGCATAACTTTTGAAAAAAAAAATTTTTAATTTTTTTTCCTCTGTCAAAACTTCGTTATATGATGAAAGAAAAGTTCTGACCAAAATTCATCCAAATCGATGGGGTCGAGTCCAACCATTGGTCGATTTGAGATGGAATGACCCATATCTTCTATATATATAAAAATAAGTTGGTGTATGTTCGTCATTTTATAACTAGAGATATAAATCAACCGATTTACAAACCAATACATGCGTTGGAAAGGTCTAATTTTACTGATGGTTAATGAAAAAATGACGAAAAATGTCTACGCATACGCGTTATACGCACACTTTTGTGATGGTGTGTTTTTCCCTAAATTTAAAATTTTCGTGTTACTATGACAACTAGGCCTTGGCGTCAGTGATGCCAACTTGGTGCTTTAAGCACTATTTATGGTGCTTTTTGATGACCCAAAACGCCAAAATTTTGCTCATGGTGCCAAAACAAATAAAAAGCACTAAAATAGTGCTTTTTTTTTTGGTTAGTGCTTTTAGTGCTTTTTTAACAATTTTTCATATTCGTATTTTTGCAATTAAATTGTTCGAAAAAGGTCACTAATTTTTTTAAGTGGAACATTTTATATGGCAATTGTTTTTAGGTTTTAATGTCACTGTAGGCAGTGGTACCAGACCAAATGTTAAAATAAATCATCAAGCAGAGTTTTGAAGAATTAATTCCTTAATTCAATTTTTCAATTCTGAATTAAAAATTCGATTAATTAATTCACTAAGCACCATATATTGAATGGAATTAATTCATATTTGCTTTCGTTCGATTTATTTTGTTACGAATTAATTCAATTGCAAAGTTCTTTTTATTAAATCAAATTAATTAATTCAGTGGTGAACACGTTCAATTTTATAAATCGAACTGAAAAAAAGTGAATTAATTCTTACTGAATTAATTCACTACTGAATTCGTTCAATTTCATTTTCATTCAGTGAATTAAAAAAAATAAAATTACGTTCAGTGAATTAAAAAAAAATAAAATTACGTTCAGTAAATTAAAAAGAAAATAATAAGTTCACTGAATTGAAAAAAAAAATAAAATAAGTTCACTGAATTGAAAAAAAATAAAATAAGTTCACTGAATTCAAAGCCTGTTTTCTGCCGTTCAGTAGAAGAAAACAATAATGTACAAATAAAAGTTTTAAATAAGCAATTTTACAGCGTGTGTTAGTAACAAATTAGAAACCGGATGCTGTTTATCAACCTACATGATTCAAAAATAAAGCCTTTCACTATTAAAAATAAAAACTTCACAGATATAGATAAATTTGGAAAAAAATATAACTATTAATTTTTCAAACTAGTTATATAGTTATATTTTTTTTACAAATTTATCTATATCTGTAAAGTTTTTTATTTTTAATAGTAAAGGCTTTATTTTTGAATCATGTAGGTTGATAAACAGCATCCGGTTTCTAATATGTTACTAGCACACGCTGTAAAATTGCTTATTTAAAACTGTTATTTGTACATTATTGATTTCTTCTACTGAACGGCAGAAAACAGGCTTTGAATTCAGTGAACTTATTTTATTTTTTTTTAATTCAGTGAACTTATTTTATTTTTTTTCAATTCAGTGAACTTATTATTTTTTTTTTTAATTCACTGAATGTAATTTTATTTTATTCAGTAAGGAATTAATTCATTCAGTTGAATGAATTCAGTGAATTATTTCAGAAAAGGAATTCATTCAATTCTAGAGAAAATTGAATTCGATTGGTAATGAATTCATTCAAAAAGGAATTAATTCTTCAAAGCTCTGTCATCAAGTCGTCAGCAATTTTATGAGAAATCGTCAGGAAATCGTCATCAGTTAAATATCATAAAAACACTAGGGTTATGTACTTTTATACCCTACACCACTGGTCAGGGTATTATAAGTTTGTGCTGATGTTTGTAACACCAAAAAATATTGGTCCTAGACCCACCTTATAATATACCGATCGGCTCAGAATTTTTTTTATTTCGATTTAACGATGTCCCTCTGTCCGTCCGTCCGTCTGTCTGTCCATGCATTCTTGTGCGCACTCTACAGGTCGCAAATATTAAGATATTTTGGTTAAAATAGGTCCATGTTTAGACCTAGTGCCCATATAAGGCTCCCCCCAAAATTATATTTTTTATGCGCTGCAGGTCGCAAATATTAAGATATTTTGATGAAATTTGGTACACAGACCTATGTTGGCCCAAGGACGAAGCCTATTGATTTTGGTGAACATCGGTCCATGTTTAGACCTAGTGCCCTTATAAGGGTCCTTCCAAAATTATATTGTTTATACGCTGCAGGTCGCAAATATTAAGATATTTTGATAAAATTTGGTACACCGACCTATGTCAGCCCAAGGACGAAGCCTATTGATTTTGGTTAACACCGGTCCATGTTTAGACCTAGTGCCCATATAAGGGTCCCCCAAAATTGGCTTGGTTACAAACTGCAGGTCGCAAATATTAAGATATTTTGATGAAATTTGGTACACAGACCTATGTTGGCCCAAGGACGAAGCCTATTGATTTTGGTGAACATCGGTCCATGTTTAGACCTAGTGCCCATATAAGGGTACTACCAAAATTATATTGTTTATACGCTGCAGGTCGCAAATATTAAGATATTTTGATGAAATTTGGTACACCGACCTATGTCAGCCCAAGGACGAAGCCTATTGATTTTGGTTAACACCGGTCCATGTTTAGACCTAGTGCCCATATAAGGGTCCCCCCAAAATTGGCTTGGTTACATACTGCAGGTCGCAAATATTAAGATATTTTGATGAAATTTGGTATACCGACCTATATCAGCCCAAGGACGAAGCCTATTGATTTTGGTTAACACCGGTCAATGTTTAGACCTAGTGCCCATATAAGGGGATATTTTAACCTATGTCGGCCCAAGGATTTTGGTTAACACCGGTCCATGTTTAGACCTAGTGCTCATATAAGGGTCCCCCAAAATTATATTGTTTATACGCTGCAGGTCGCAAATATTAAGATATTTTAATAAAATTTGCTTCGCTGACTCACATTATAGAAAATTTTGACACAAGTCCCATTTTAACCCATTCGAATTTCGGATCCAAACATTAGTTGGCTTTTAACCAGACTGGTGTAGGGTATTGTATAGTCAGCATGCCCGAATTTAACCTTTTTACTCGTTTTTTATTAGGTTTGAGGTTAAGAAGAAGAATAAACATTTTCTTCAAAAGTTATAAACACATAAAATTTGCAAATCAGACTAGATTCAGTTTCTGCCTTTTTTATGGACAGGCTTCATCAGTGATTTTCCATTAAATTGTATTATTGTTTATATTTTTATTGTCAGATTGTCTCTATATAAATACTTTCAGAAGTGATCAAACAGACATATACAAACATTCTACTTTAGATTTCCTGTTTATCTTCTTATTTCCTCCGTGTCACCTTTTCGCAAATGTTGCCACACTGACGTATGGTTTTTACGTACAAGTACAGGCAATTTGTGTTTATTGGAGACGGACAGCCAACAGGGCATTTTTATTTTTTTTAGTTAAGTGTTGTTTTTTCAAATTCGTCGTACAGACCAAATACAATTAATATTGTAATTAATATGTATTTTTATTAATTCTAATTTAGTAGGTTTAAGGTTGTTTTTTTTTTGTGGAAACACTTTTTTTTTGGAAACTTTTTTTTTTTGTGGAAACATTTTTTTTTGTGGAAACTTTTTTTTTGTGGAAACTTTTTTTTTTTTGAGGAAACTTTTTTTTTGGGGAAACTTTTTTTTGTGGAAACTTTTTTTGTTGTGCAAACACTTTTTTGTGGAAATTGGTTTTTTTTTAAACACTTTTTTTTGTAGATACTTTTTTTTTTTGTGGAAATTTTTTTTTTATGTGGAAACACTTTTTTTTGTGGAAACATTTTTTTTGGTCGAAACTTTTTTTTTGTGGAAACTTTTTCTTTGAGGAAACACGTTTTTTGTGTGGAAACACTTTTTTTTGGAAACACTTTATTTTGTGGAAACACTTTTTTTTGTCGAAACACTTTTTTTGTGGAAACTCTTTTTTTTGTGTAAACTTTTTTTTTGTGGCAACTTATTTTTATATATATATTAAATATATTAATTAAATATTAATTCGCGGTTTAAACGGTTAAAGCAATTGATATAGAAAAAGTGAAAGACACGGGTATTTTATCTTTATCCCCTTTTTCAGAATATATTGGAATTGTTAATGGGTGCAAAATTGTGTCGGACCAGTTTTATAGTCAGAAATAAGATCGATTTGTTGCCAAAATATTTCTTAAATATGAAATCCAAAAATTTCTATTTCTAGATATTTTATATATATCTTTCTATGCAGATTTTCAAAAGTATCCGTCTAGAATTATTTTTATAAAAGAGTTTAAAAGTGAATATTTATCACACAAATTTTTAGGCAAATTCGCCTAAATCGTTTTATAAAAACATTATTAAATAGTTTCTTAACTTTAATTGGTTCTCTTGAATATACTTTTTTTATGCCACAGCTACTTAAAAATAAATTATTTAATTTTCGTATTTAGTGGCATTTTAAATTAACATATAAAAAATCCAAAATAATTTTAAAAAGCATCTGATGGATTATTTTGAAAACAAATAATATATAAAAAATACAATTGAAATAAAGGAATAACAATTGAACTTAAAATTAAATTATTTTAAATAAAAGAAACTCAAAATAATTGTCAATTGAAAATATGAAAACATTAAAAATTTTTTAATTTTAATATCTAGTTTTTTGGAGGTATTTGGAACTGAAATAATGATGTTGGAATGTTGAATAAGGCTGGTTTACACTATGAGATTTTCGGTACGATTTTACTTTAGTACACATGCAAAACATATAGGGAAGGTTCCAGAATTTTTCCGAAAATATAGTGTAAACCAGCCTATACAAATATTTCTTTATTTGAACAAAGATCATTTAAAAAAAAAAAAATTTCCGAAGTACATACAAGAATTTTTGTTGGTAAACTTGGTAATGGCTGATAAAATTTTTTCGGTTTAACTAAACCAAATTCAACTGGCATCTACAAATAATTTGGCCTAATTCACTTTATTAAATTTTAAATCGTATTTTTTTAATTTTAAATATTTTTTGATCAAATTAATTTCAAAAAAACAATGCTTTAAATTTAAATAAAGCTTCCAAAATTGCAATAATATAAGCTAAAACTTCTGTAAAAGAATAAAAAAAATCCCGGGCTTGCCCGATACGACAAAATTCGTTTTCGGTTTAACTGACATCCCAAAAACTAGGCCTAAGGCACGCCGCTAAATCTAGCGGGATTGCTCGCTAGTATTCTTATATTTCTCAATAAGAATACTCATGATTCGATAAATTTGTTCTCCTTAAAAACTCAGAGAATATATTTGTCACTGTTATCGTTTTTTAAACTATATTTTTCACTTTTTTTTAATTTTCATTTTTTTTGTTTTTTTACTGTTTTTTTATTTTTGGTCGGTTAACTGGTTTAACCTGTTTTTTCACAAACTGTTAACCGAAATCCGGTTTTTAGAAAAGGCTCATTTTCGGTTAACAAACCGGTTTTTAAAAAAGTCGGTTTTTTGGAAACATTAAAATTGACGCTATATTAAAGAAAAATTAATCCATTCGAATTAAAGGACAGAATTTACTACATACCGTAGAAAAATAAAGCATTTTTGCCAAAAATGCAGATTCAATTGTCTTTAAATAGTTATTCTTTAATAGGGAAAGCTATCTAATCAAACCATTTTTGAATGCCAAATGGCCGGTTCTCTCTTCGCATTAAATATTTTTGGATTTCCTAAAAAATTCAGCATGGCTAATATTATCAGTTACCAAGAAATGGTTACGAAATGAAAAATAGGGAAACATTTATTGACACCTAAAATAAATGCAATATTTTACAAAAACCCACCCAAGTATATAAAAAAACCGCACAAGTCTTATGATTTTTAAAAAAATCATTTTCTATAAAATTTCTTAAGAAAATTATAAAAAAATTAACCGGTTGCAAAAGTGTAACATTTTTCTTTATAAAGAAATAGCCACATTTTTTCAAGTCAAATAAAATAATTAAATTTTTTTCTTGATTTTTAGTTAGGACAGGTTAATAAACAATAAACGCTAGAAAGAATTATTTGATTTGCTTTCATAGTTAAAAGTTTAAAGCAATATATTTGAACGCTGTTACACTTTTGCTCGTCAGTGTATATAAAAATAAAACTTGAACATTTTTATTGTATATGATTAAAATCTCTGAATAAATTCGAACCCCGTTTTGCACCCTGTTCTAAAAAGACAATTACTCTGTTTACGCCCAATACAAAATATTATTTAAATTATTTATAGTTACCAATTTTTTAACGAAGTTTTAACAAAATAATACCCTGACCACATAGTGGTGTAGGGTATAAAAATTTCAGATAAAAAATGGGTTACCGAACTAATATATATGAAAAAAAAAAACAAGTAAAAAAATTGTAGTCGGTCAATCCCGACGATGAGATACTCTACACACAGTACGGACATAATTCAAGGAAATATTAACGGTGCAATAAATATATTCTGAATTAAAGTTCCTAAAAATGTCATTTATATGGGGACGGACAATTCAGGAAAAGCTTTCATTACCATGTCATGAGCTTTATGTATAAAAATTGTTAACTCTTTCCGGGCCGATGGTATAAAAACTATACCACTTATTTAGCTATTTTTTCTACATTTTATGCGCACGGGCATGATTTAAATATCCTTTTAGAGGTAAACTTGATGGTATATTTATACCCTACACCACTATGTGGTCAGGGTATTATAAGTTTGTGCTGATGTTTGTAACACCAAAAAATCTTGTTCGTAGACCCACCTTATAGTATACCGATCGGTTCAGAATTTTTTTTTATTTCGATTTAACGATGTCCGTCTGTCCGTCCGTCTGTCCGTCCGTCCGTCTGTCTGTCTGTCCATGCAATCTTGTGCGCACTCTACAGGTCGCAACTATTAAGATATTTTGATGAAATTTGGTACGAAGACCTATGTTGGCCCAAGGACGAACAAGTTTGATTTTGGTGAACATCGGTCCATGTTTAGACCTAGTGCCCATATAAGGGTCCTACCAAAATTATATTGTTTATACGCTGCAGGTCGTAAATATTAAGATATTTTGACGAAATTTGGTACACAGACCTATGTTAGCCCAATAACGCAGCCTATTGATTTTGGTGAACATCGGTACATGTTTAGACCTAGTGCCCATATAAGGGTCCTACCAAAATTATACTGTTTATACGCTGCAGGTCGTAAATATTAAGATATTTTGATGAAATTTGGTACACAGACCTATATTGGCCCAATAACGCAGCCTATTGATTTTGGTGAACATCGGTCCATGTTTAGACCTAGTGCCCATATAAGGGTCCTACCAAAATTATACTGTTTATACGCTGCAGGTCGCAAATATTAAGATATTTTGATGAAATTTGGTACACAGACCTACATTGGCCCAATAACGCAGCCTATTGATTTTGGTGAACATCGGTCGATGTTTAGACCTAGTGCCCATATAAGGGTCCTACCAAAATTATACTGTTCATACGCTGCAGGTCGCAAATATTAAGATATTTTGATGAAATTTGGTACACAGACCTATATTGGCCCAATAACGCAGCCTATTGATTTTGGTGAACATCGGTCCATGTTTAGACCTAGTGCCCATATAAGGGACCTACCAAAATTATACTGTTTATACGCTGCAAGTCGCAAATATTAAGATATTTTGATCAAATTTGGTACATAGACCTACATATGTTGGCCAAAGGACGAAGCCTATTGATTTTGGTGAACATCGGTCCATGTTTAGAACTAGTGCCCATATAAGGGTCCCCCCAAAATTGGCTTGGTTACAAACTGCAGGTCGCAAATATTAAGATATTTTAATGAAATTTGGTGCGCTGACTCACATTACAGAAAATTTTGACACAAGCCCCATTTTAACCCATTCGAATTTCGGATCCAAACAATACACCAGACTGGTGTAGGGTATTGTATAGCCGGCATGCCCGACTTTAACCTTTTTACTCGTTTTTAATTGTGAACACTTGGAAATTTCATATTTGTTTTTATGTTGCTTAAACAAATTTAAAAATAAAAAGGGAATCACGAAGTTATGTATGTTATTACTTGTTTTTTGGCTATTTATGTACATTTTTGGTCATTTGTATGCTTGTGATACTTGATATGCGTGTACATATTTCGGCGGTCTCGATTGAAAAGTAAAAGTAGCTTATTAAAAATGTCAAATAATCGTAAAAACACACTTTATCTTTGGAAACTACAGTTTATATATAGGAAAAGCTTGACAAAGGCGTTCAAGGAAATCGTTTGGCCTTAGAATTCAATGTGATTAATTCTTTTATCAGCCATATCAAATCAAATAGAACAACAATATTAACCAATGTTTCCAACACATATCAGGAAATGGAAAGTCGTGTTTATATGAGTGGTTTTTAAACCAACGTGAAAAGAGATAAACCATGTATTTCTGTTTTCGAAAAATGCGCTCCTGGATATAAAATCCAAAAAAACTAATTTAATTTTACTTAGCGCAAATTCTGATGGCTCTCAAAAATGAGTGCCATTGGTTATTGAAAAAGCTAAAAATCCAAGGTGTGTTAAAAAATTTAACACACTTGGATTTACTTATTGATAACTGCTCCGCTCATGCACTAATTGAGAAACTGTCGATGGAAATATCTCTTTTTACATATATAAAAGAATAACGATACTGACTGACTGACTAACTCAACATCGCCCAGCCCAAAGCGCTGAAGGTAGGAAGTTGAAATTTGATATGTAGGTTCCTCCTCGGTGTAGACGTCCGCTAAAACGGGATTTTTGGAAATTCCTACCGGAACGGGCAAAAAGGGGAAAAGTCTCTCCCGTGGCGGCCTGCCAAAACCCCTTTCGCTAGAAACCTTAAATTTAAAATATGTGTTTCTTTGAGTACGGACTAATTTATCTGGAAAGTAGTTTTTGGAAATTTGGATAGGGACGTTGTAAAACTGGGGGTTCAAAAGGGGAAAAGTGCCACTCCTAACGGCCTGCCCAAACCGCTGGAGCTAGGAAGTTGAAATTCGGTATGGAGGTTCCTCCTCTGTCGTAGACATCCACTAAGACAAGGTTTTTGGAAATTCCCACAAGGAGGGGCAAAAAGTGGGAAAAGTCTCCCCCTTGACGGCCTGCTCAAACTGTTGGAGCTATAAAGTTAAAATTTGATATGTAGGTTCCTCGACCAGCGTAGACGTCCGCTGAGATGACATTTTTGGAAATTCATGATGGTAGGGGCAAAAAGAGGACAAAAAAGTACCTTTCTCCAAAAAGTACCTTTTGCCAAAAAAGTACATTTTTCCAAAAAAGTACCTTTTTCCAAAAAAAAGTCCTTTTTACAAAAAAAGTACCTGTGTCCAAAAAAAAGTAATTTTTCCAAAAAAAGTACCTTTTTCCAAAAAATAAGTTCCTACCTTTTTCAAAAAAGAGTACGTATATCCCAAAAAAGTACCTTCCAGGGTAAAAATCTTAATATGGTGTCATATATAATTATATCTTATTTGATAACTCCCCATGCTTGATCCGAAAATGGGTCATCTACATGTGTCTAATTATATAAAATTAGATATGATTTGATACAGCTTGATCCGAGATTTGTCCATATCCAGGACATCATATTATATGTAATTCGATATAAAATATATGATTTTATATAATTTTGTCTGATAGTAGGTATACTTTTTATGCATATATATATATATGTCCTTTATTTATTTAAATTACGTAGTAAAAAAAGAGATTACACATAATAATTAAATAAAAAGTTCACGAAGAACATAGGGCGTCAAGTTTTGAGTAACCTGAGTAACCTGAATGGCATGCTAACACCGATGCGTCTCAGGAAGTAGGTGACAACTGAAAACAACTAGTCGCTGAAGCTCAGCTGTATTTATGCCGTCTAACGGCTCACCGGCCTAGAGGTGTGTTGGCAGCCCCAATACTAGGATCGGAGGCTTTGGCCCAATCAGTCAATCTTCCTAAACATAAAATGATTACAGAAACGTTTTATGCATACCAGCTATTAAATTGAGATTGAAATTCGTATAGTTTGAACAATTTTAAAAGCCCAAATTTTATAACATAAAATAAAAATTATTTGAATGCTTTTGTCTTCTAAATCGTACGCATCATTTTTTAATATGATTTTACATGGAAAAAAATCACGTGAAAATTATTTGGCTATGGAGTAATTAACTCTTAATTTGTAGACTACTAAATTTGACGTTGAAGTATGGGATTATATAATTTCTAAGGGATTATATAGAAAGTTATATAAAATTACAAGAATATATATTTAGTATGACGACCAGAGAAACAAGCCAGCCGCCGTGAGCCGTTTAAGCCGCCGCCGCCGGTCATTTTTGCTTCAGCCGCCGCCGCCGATTTTTTTCGGCTCATTTCGGCTGGAAGTATCAATTTTCAAATATAAAAAATTTAAAAATAAATATATTTTTTAAAAAGAATTTACTAATTCATTAAACTTGAACAACCAGAGCTAAAAACAATTTTTTTATATGAAAAGAAAAAAGTTAAAATCTTCTAAATATTAAATTTTTATAAATATAATTTTTTTAAGCTATAAAAGCTTATATAAATTTATACTGTGAATAAAATTAAAAAAAAAGTTCTTAATGGGTTAATATAATACTTCAGAATGCAACTCTTTGCAGATGTGTAAAAAATCAATTAATTAAAAAACATAGCTGCTTAACTTTGCATTTAAAACTCAATATATGTATTTGGTGTAGGCATTTTTATCAAAAATTATGACGAAAAATCGTTACAGAGTTGAAGTCGTGTTAGCATAAATTTACGAAAAAGTTTGTAAAATGTATTAATTTTTGTTAAAAGCGTTACTTCTCCTCTTCATATAAATTCTTACAGTTAGTGTTTAGCTTCATTGGTTATTAAAATATAAGCTATTAAAGTTAAAAAACCTTACGAGTTACTGGTTACGGAGTTTACATTTGGCCTATAAAATTGGTTAAAAATTTTATGTATTAACCAAAAATTGGTCAGATTGTTATAAATTTTGTAAAACAGGTGACAATGCGCTGATATATATCGAAATATATAACTCAAATGTAATCCATGCATTTGAAATTAGTTGGTTACATGGTTTTTATCATATTTTTTGATATCACCCATATATATTTTTTCAATTCTAAAATACATTTTTAAAAATGGTCCAGTTGAATATTTTGGATAAATGAGACATTTTGTAACAAATAAATGAAAAAGTAAAGATAAGAGATATTGTAAAATTCTATAATATTTAGAAAAGGACACTTTTACGGATAAAATGCTCAAACCAATGTTCGAATTGATCACATAATTTCATCATTTAAGGACATTATTGATTGGGCATCTAATTCAAATGGGTCCATACAAGATATGTGCATCCTGCCCAAACTTTCTAACAAAGCCTCCATTCAAAAGCCTTCAAACAAGTTTAATTTCTTAAATCAATCGATATATATTTTTTCTATGGTCTTTATTTATTCCTTAATTTTTTAAAATTAAAAAGAATAAATAAAAAAAAATTGATTCCCATTATGCTTTAATTTTCTGAAAATTCTATAAGAGGCAAAAATTGTTTTGAGTTCCAAGGGGGTTACATTTTCCCAATGTTGGGATTACTTTGGAGCCCTTTACATTGGCAAAAAAATGTGCTGGCAAAATTAATATTTTGCAAGTTATATTTCAACGAAAAGGACTTGGTACTAAAAGGGTATGTTTATAATGTATTAAATAAAACTTGTATGTTATATTAAATATTTAGGACCATTTGTTAGATATAGTCTTGATTAGCTATGGATCTGTGCGAACATGAAACAAATCACACGTGAACCAACAACAAATCTTATATAAATTAATTTTATATATTTTTTTTGCGAGTGATTTTCTGACCGTGATAAAGTGCAGACGTTAATTGTGATCTCTTTTCTATAATTCTCTTTAAAATTAAAAGCAATAACATTTGTTATTGTTTTAAGAAAAAACTTTTTTTTAATACATTGTATCAGTGTTGCCATAACGGCGATTTTCTCGCCAGATCTAGCGATTTTATTTCGCCCCTAGCGGGAAAAATTGTCCTGTAGCTATTAGCCAAAAATCTAGCGATTTTTTTATCAGCCGTAATATAATTTTTAAAACTCGGTTTTATGTTGAAAAATATTATAAAACTCGCACATTGATATTCCTTTATTATAAAACACAACATCTTAAACGATTTTAGTAAAAAAAACTCTAAAAATACACATTTCGATAAAATATGGGTATGCACTTTTTCATCGTACAACGCCCTCTATTCTGTATTCGCAATACTAAGATTAATTCATTGAAAATCAGGACTCATTATTTGAAGCTTAATCGTAAAATTTTTTATTATTTACAAGTTTATAACACTTCTTATTAACATATTAAAGAAATTTTTGAGTAAAAACTGCTTTAAGTACCATTTTTCAACAATCTAGCGATAAAATCGCTAAATATTTACACTGTTTATAATCTAGAGATTTTCTATAGATTTTTGGGTCTGATCTAGCCATTTATTTTGAAAATTTGTTGGCAACACGGCATTGTATATTGAAATGAACAACAAATTATTACTTATTATTAAGTAGTAAACAAAGGGATTAATATTCTACTATACTAATCCTCTGCTGTTACAGCAAAATGGATAGTAGCAGCGAGTCTAGTGAAGCAAGCGATATTGTCTGGTAGACAGTCGCTGAAAACAAAACAACGAAACGACGACAAAATCGATCACCCAGGATTAGTTAAGCATGCAATCAAAATAAAAAAAAACTACCAACAATGATGATTAGGGCAAGGAATTCCATGCAAATGTATGTTATTTCTCGATAGTCCAAAACTAATATGGACTAAACATTTATCCGAATCATCAAATTTAGAACAAACTGGCATCGATTTGTAGTTGCATATTTTGACATAAATGCATGTTTTTGCATATTTCGACTTTAAATGCATATTTGGTGGCTTTTTAATGCATATTTTGTGCTTTTTAATGCATATTTGTTCATATTTTTCATTTTTAGTAGCATTTTTTATTTTGTAAAAAAATATAAAAAAGTGATACGTTTTCATATTTTGATTCAATCAAAATAAACATTTTTAAAACTTTATTGACCTATGGGAAATCTTCGAGTTTTGTGTCTGTTTGCAAAATAACTAACTTAAATATATTTTTAAGTTTTAAAGTGCATTATTTTTGCAAAAATTATAGTTTTTAGTGCATATTTTTTATATTGTTAGTGCATATTTTTCTTTTTTAACCGCATATTTTAGGCGCATATTTTTAATTTTTAAGTGCATGAAATTCCTTGCCCTAATGATGATATACCAAGTACCTACTAGCAACAACATGTTTGCTGCACTTGATGTAGACAATAATGATGATGTTAATTATATTAACGATAATGCTAAGAAAGAGCTGTGTGAAGAAAAACCGCCTCCAATAATTATTCCAAATGTTGCCGATATAAGAGCGATGATGAATAACTTTTCAAAAATAGTAAACCTTGAAGATTATTCGTACAAATCCTTGAGAGATAGTCAGGTAAGAGTAATGGCAAAAAACGTAAAGGCATATAGAGTGATAGTAAAATATCTATCTTTCGTAAAAAAACTTAAACGTTTTCAAATCACATTACAAAATGTTGTTTTCAGCCGATCAAGCCGCCGCCGCCGCCGATTTTATCCGGCTCAACCTCAATCGCCGCCGCCGCCGCCGATTTTTTGCTTGCGCCGCCGCCGCCGATTATTTTGGTCGGCTTGTTTCTCTGATGACGACACATACAGTATTATATAACTTAGTATTGAACCATATATAACCATATACGTCACTATTTTGATTAGTTTTATATGGCTTATGTAGGGTTTTTCAACAGGGACGCTACAAAAGTATAAAGATAGGGACAGCAAACGACGCCATATTTCTTGCCGCTCTTTTGACATTTGTCTTCAGTAAGGTTTGCCATTTCATGATGGAAAGATATACGAGCCAACAACGAGTCGAAATTATTAAAATTTACTACCGAAATTCGGAGTCAGTGGCCTCAACCTTAAGAGCGCTACGTCCAATTTATGGTCGTCATAATCTTCCTAGCAGATCAACAATTTAGCATCTAGTGGAAAAATTTGAATCCACAGGCACAGTACAAAATGTTCCCGTGCCAGTGAGACAAAGAAGTGCCCGTAGTGTCGAGAATATTGCTGCCGCTGAGGCTTCAGTTGAAGAAAGCCCAAATGTGTCTCTCACACGTCGTTCTCAAGCGTTGGGCATCTCTGTGACGCCGTTGTGGCGAATTTTGCGAAAAGATCTTGTCCTACATCCTTACAAGATCAAATTGACGCAAGAACTGAAGCCGCTTGACCACCAGAAGCTTCGTATGTTCGTGAATTGGGCTGAGCAACAACTTGAAAATGATTCCGATTTTCATCAAAAAATCATCTTCAGCGATGAGGCCCATTTCTGGCTGAATGGCTTCGTCAATAAGCAAAATATGCGTTATTGGTCAGACAGCAATCCACACGTACTCCATGAGTCATCATTGCATCCCGAAAAAATTACGGTTTGGTGCGGTTTATGGGCCGTACTTCTTCCGTGATGATCAAGACCGGCACGTTACTGTGAATGGGAATCGCTACCGTTCAATGATAACCGAATATTTTTGGCCCCAATTGGATGATATGGACTTGGAGGACATGTGGTTCCAACAGGACGGCGCCACAAGCCACACGGCGAATGTCACAATCAATTTATTGCAAACCAAGTTTGGAGAACGTGTTATCTCGCGAAATGGTCCAGTCGATTGGCCGCCTCGGTCGTGCGATTTGACGCCGTTGGACTATTTCCTGTGGGGCTACGTCAAATCTATGGTCTATGCCAACAAGGCAGCGACGATTGATGAACTTCGTACGAATATCGAACGTGAAATTGCAGCAGTATCGGCAGATTTAAGCTTGAAAACCGTCGAAAATTGGGTTCAGCGTCTGGACTTTTGCAAGCGTGCCCATGGTGGCCATGCAAAAGAGATCGATTTCCATACATCGAACGTACTTTCACAGGAATAAAGAATTTCATTGATATCCAAAACCGTTTTGGTTTTATTTAAAAAAACTTTCGTAGCGCTCCTATTGAAAAACCCTTTATATGGAGTCAGATTTGGGGATATGTAATAACATCATTTACCATACAAAAAATTCGTTGAAAAAATAATATCAGATATAGTTGTATATACTGATATGTGTCTTAATGTGACTCCATTCATTGTCAGATACATATAACCCAATCACAGTATATATGACAATATATAACTATTTTTACTCGGGTTTCTCCAAAAAAAAATTATTTTTTCCAAAAAGGTACCTTTTCCCAAAAAGTACCTTTTTCCAAAAAAAAGGGCCTTTTTGCAAAAAAAAAATTCGTTTTTCCAAAAATTTACCTTTCTTTCAAAAATAGTACCTTTTCCAAAAAAAAGTACCTTTCTCTAAAATAAGTACCATTTTCAAACAAAAGTAGGTACCTTTTTCCAAAAAGTATGTTTTTCCAAAAAAAAATACATTTTCAAAAAAAGATGAAGTTTTTTCAAAAAAGTATCTTTTCCCAAAAAAGTATTTTGTCAAAAAAGTACCATTTAAAAATAAAAAGATAAAAAAATTTTGAAAGTACTCATTTCAAAAACAAATACGTTTTACAAAAGAAAGTTACCTTTTTCGAAAAAGGGAAATTGTCCCTGCCCAAACCCTTTTGGCTAGAAACCTAAAATTTTAAATATGTATTCCGTGGAGTGGGGCTAACTCACCGACAAGGTACTTCTTCCATTTTCGGACAAGAACATGGTAAAAATGGCGGTCGAATGGGGAAAATCTTCCCTCTAACGGCCTGCCCAAACCGCTGAGGCAACGAAGTTGAAATTTGGTATAAAGGTCCCTCCTCTATCGTAGAGAGCCGCGAAGATGAAATTGTTGGAAATTCCTACAGGGAGGGAATATAGGCTAACTTATCAGGAAGGTACTTTCTTAAATTTTGGACAGGGACTTTATAAAATGGGGGCTCAAAAAGGGAAAGTGGGCCCCTTAACGGCCTGTCTAAACTGCTGGAACTAGGAAGCTGTAATTCAGTATCTAGGTTGATCCTTCAACATAGATGGCTGCTAATACGGCATTTTTGGAAATTCCAACCAGGAGGGGCAAAAAATGACAATAAGTGTCCCCCTCGATGGCCTGCCCAAACTGCTGGAATTAGGAAGCTGAAATTCTTGCCGGGAGGGGCATAAATAGTAAAAGTCTCCCTTTTGACTGCCTGCCAAAAACCCAATGGCTAGAAATCTGAAATGTAAAATGTGTGTTCCTTGGAGTATGGGCTCACTTATCGGGAAGGTACTTTTTGGAATTTTGGACAGGGACATTGCAAAAATGGGGGTCAAAAAATGAAAGATGCCCCCTTAAAGGCCTGCCCAAACCGTTGGAGGTAGGAGGTTGAAATTTGGTATGGGGGGTTCCTCCTCCATTGTAGACATCAGCTAAGATGGAATTTTTGTAAATTTCTACATGAAAAATCTCCCCCTTAACGGCCTGGACAAACTGCCGGAACTAGTGAGCTAAAATTCGTTATGTAGGTTTCCCCTCCAATGTAGACGTCCACTAAGATGAAATTTTTGGAAATTCCTACCGGCAGGGGTAAAAAGTGAAAAGTCTTCCCTTTGACGGCCTGGCCAAACTGCTGGAACTAGGAACCTATAATTCAGTACGTAGATTCCACCTCCAGAGTAAACGACAGTTAAGACTGCATTTTTTTAAATTCTTGCCGGGAGGGGCAAAAAGGGAATAATTTTCCCCCCTTGATGGCTTGCGCGAACCCCTTTAGCTGGAAACCTGAAATTTATGTGTCTTGGAGTATGGGATAACTTATAGACAAAATTGCCCCTTAAAGCCTGCCTCTAGAAACCTAAAATTTTTGAAAACGAGTGTAATTGGAATGCCAAAATTAAGAAACAAAGTGGCGAACGAGTGTAATTGAAACACTACACAGGTGGGATGAAATGGAAATGAACGGGGAACGAGTGGAATTAAAACAGTGGGCAACGGAATGGAAGAGGGAACGAAATGGATTATGGAACAAAATGCAATATGGAACGAGATGGCATTGAATGGCGTGCGAGTGGAATTGAAGCACAACAGTTAAAAACAGGAATGGAACGGAGCAGGTGCAAAGGAATGGAATGAAAAGAGGAATGACTGACACAATGAAATGAGGAATGACGAAACACAAGACAGTGGGTGCGAAATGGAATGAAACGGGGAACGATTGGGATTGGAACAATAGATAATGGGAACGAAATGCAATGGAATGAAGAACGAAATGGAATCTGGAATGGAATGAAATGGAACGGGGAACGAGTGAAATTGTAACATTAGATAACTGGAGGGAAATGGAATGAAATTTGAATGACTCAAACTGCTGGCGCTTGGTACTTGAAATTTTGCATGTGACTAGCATTAATATAGACATACATACATCCACTGATGCAGGATTATATGGGTGATATCAAAAAATGTGATAAAAACCATGTAACCAGCTAATTTTTAATGCATGGATTACATTTGACTTATATGTTTCGATATATATCAGCGCATTGTTACCGGTTTTACACAATTTATAACAATCTGACCAATTTTTGATTAATACATAAAATTTGTGACCAATTTTATAGGCCAAATGTAAACTCTGTAACTACCCTACGGGAAATTTTAACAAACTGTCACCGCACTGGCCCCTTTATATGAAATAGACTGGTCACTTTTACATGGCGTTGTCATAGGAGGGGGAAATCGACCCCTTGTGACATGTCACAAGACAAATCCTAGGACAGGTCCCTAAACTTTGTTTTTTATGAGAGTTCAGTAACCTGTCCTAGGATTTGTCTTGTGACATGTCACAAGGGGTCAATTTCCCCCTCCTATGACAACGCGATGTAAAATTGACCAGTCTATTTCATATAAAGGGGCCAGTTCGGTGACAGTTTGTTAAAATTTAACGTAGGGCAGTAACTCATAAGGTTTTCTAACTTAAATAGCTTATATTTTAATAACCAATGAAGCTAAACGCTAACTGTAAGAATTTTTGTGAGTAGAAAAAGTAACGCTTTTAATAAAAATTAATACATTTTACAAACCTTTTCGTATATCTATGCTAACACGACTTCAACTCTGTAACGATTTTTCGTTATTTTTTTTGATAAAAATACATACACCAGAATTTTAGAGTCATCTATTAATTATATTGCGAAAAGTATGTTATTTACACTCAAATGATCGTTGGAATGTAAATAATCATCTAGTATAACAGACTTGAAATTTTTCTGCAGCATGTAACATTCTCGAGATGAAAAAGGATGTCTTTAATAAGATTTGAAAAAATTTTGTAAACTCCGTTCCTAATTTTTACACCAAACTATTTAACAAGTAAGAAAAACAATGTGATATTTGGATTCACCTTGTAGGCATCATACGATTTTGTTGCGGAAAGAAAATTCTGACAAAGCGTTTCTGAAAGAAAACGAAAAAAGTAACCAAATGTAAACTCCGTAACCAAAGTTGTTTGCTTCAGATTGCATTCAAAAGAATGTAGGTAAATGTCTAAAATATTTTAAAATAACCATAAACAGAGGTGATTCAACTAATATTTATGCGTCAAAGGATGATTCAACTAATAATTTTGCGTCAAATCAAAAAAAGTTATCAGTTTTTTACCCTAAACTGCTGGAGCGAAAAACGACTGATTTTGCACATCATTGGTTTGGAATCGATATTTCGAGCCGTTACTGACATTAGTTTGACAAATTAAATTTGTTTTACACAATTTTAAAAATTTTTTATCGCGAAATGTTATGTTTTTAATATATTATTTTGTAACTTCGCAACCGCTGATTGGATTTTAAAATTTTTTATATTTTTCTTCGCGGAATGAATTATTTTAATGCAGTTTTTAGACTCTGGTTCGCTCATATTTGTTTATTAAAAAAACGTCCACAAATTCGGAAATTCGAATTACATTAAAAAGTGGTTCGAATTTGGGAGCGTCTACTGTAAAAAAATACATGCAATGAAAAAACAAAATACATGTATGTATTCACTCCAGAGCTTCGAAGAATTAATTCCCTAATTCCCTTTTTTTTAACTGAATTTATATTTTGGGAATGAATTCCCTGACCAAACTTAAGGAATTGAATGAATTTCTTTTTTCTCATTCCATTTATCTTAATTCATTAATTTTTTTCATAAAATTTAATGAATTCATTCAACAAATTTAATGAATTCATTCAACAAAATTCTAGTTAATTCAACTTTTGGTCAAGGAATTCATTCAATTCTAGTTAATTCAACTTTTGGTCAAGGAATTCATTCAATTCTAGTTAATTCAACTTTTAGTCAAGGAATTAAATTTATTTCATTTAATTTCCTAAGGAATTAAATTTTTTTCGTTTAATTCCCTAAGAATTAAATTTTTTTCGTTTGATTCCCTGAATTTAAGTTTTCACCCAATGCCCATCTCTCTCTCGAAGAATATGTAAACTAGGCTGGTTCAAAAAACCAAAATTTGGATTTTGGTGTGTGTCAGCCCGAATATATATTAAGCACCGTGAAAAATTAACACATGATTTTTTTAAAATTTTTTTATTAAGGTTTAGGGATCGCTACCGGGCCCTAAAGTTTGGTATTTTTGAGAAAAATCGCTGCATCTATTCTTTTTTTCATGAGTGTGTATTAAAGAAAAATCCCAAATTTATCTTTATGAACGCCATTATTGAATGAAGAATTGTAAAAAAAAAGTTATGTAAAAGATTTTTTTCAGAACCTCTTTCTGAGGCGACTTGGCTGCTCTTGTCCGTCCGTCCGTCTGTTTGTACACGGAACACGGTGGAAAAATTTATAACATTAAACACGAAGGTATTTGTTTACATTCGTCTTCCCAGGAAAATTTTTTGCAATCGGTTGCGAATTACACTAGTTCTGGAAGTGATTCCATTAGAACCGATTTCCGTTCCCATGGATCTTATATGCAAGATATAACTGAAGTAGAATCAGTTCCAGAAGTTATAGAACTAATTCCAGAAGCTCTAGAACTAGTTCCAGAACTAATTCTAAGGCAACCGGTTCCAGTTTAGGTGCCTTAGAAGCAATTGCTTTTTCAAAGAAAAATCGTTTTATTGGGGTTACATAGGAAAAGCAGCTTCTTTGGAACAGAAAATTTCCAGGGTTAATCTAAATAAAATGATAATAAAAGGAATGTGGCCTGAAAACCCAATCCCCGCCCAACTCTTCCTTAAATTTTGTATTTATGTTTTTTTATTCTCTATTTTAATAATAGTACTAAGACCAATCAAATAAAAGATTTGCATATATATTTTTTATACATATATTTAAATAAATATATTTCAAAAATAGCCGGATGGAATACATATTTACTTAGGTTGCTGCAGATTTTATAGTAAAAAACTAAACTTAATACCTCCTTTTTGTAGGAAGTTTTTTTTTTTAAGAGAAGCAACACTCAGGAAATTCTTCCTATTAATTAACGTGTTGCTTCCTTTGGAAAGGTGATAGAAAATAAGTGAAAGGTGGTGAAAGATGAAGGGCTTCAAATATGGTAACATTGTAATCGCCATTTTACAAAATGGCTTCTATCTCGAAAACTAACTGGCTTATTTCAATAGGCCAATGAAATGTAAATTCACTGTTGACACAACGGCAATTATCTCGCCAGATCTAGCGATTTTCTTTTGTCTCTATCGAGAAAAACTGTTGAGAAGCCAGCTATTAGCCAAAAACTTAGTGAGTTTAATCCACCGTAATATAACTTTTATATTAATTTTTTTCTTATTGTAAAACAACAAGCTCCAAAAAATTTTTTTTTTATAAAAACTTTCTAAAAAGATCTTTATTTCAATAAAATCTTGGTATACAGTTTTTCACCGTACAACCCCTATTGAGTATTTTAGATACTAATATTAATTCAATTAAAATCTGAAATTAAAATTAAAAATTTTTTAATATTTTATTTATGCCCAGATTCTAGAAGATGATAGACGATTATCATCTACTTTTCGTCTACTTTTCTACCATATTACGCATAATTTTTAAAATATTGTGACAAATTTTCATTTTTTCATTTTCATTTCTTTATTTTTATAAAGAAATGGTCCTTACAGACTACTCGCTAACAATAAAATTAAAAAATTAAAACAAATTATTTAAATAAAGTTTAAACATATCTTTTGAATAACTAAAATCTAAAACAGTATTATTCTCTAATTTATTAAAATTAATCTGAGATCTAATTAAGGGTTCATTTAACGAATAATTCGTTTTATGCATACCTACACCCAAAAAATTCCATAGTAGGATAGTCAACAAAATTCATAGTTGGTATAAAATAAATTTAAAATGACTATATGTAATTATATAATAACTATATTTTTAGATAAAAATATTAATGTTATAATCACCATGTGTATTCAAATTTAAATAGAAACCGTCAGAAATATTTTTATTACAACAAAACCTAAAATTTGAAAAACTATTAATTTAAAATTAAAATGCAAATAACTTTCAAGAAATTTTATTATGCTAATCTAAAATTAAAGGTAAAGCCATACAGAATTTGAAATATTGAGTTAATTCCTAATCGAATTTTTTTCCTCCAGGCCATAATAACGTATGTATCACCAAATGTACCAAAAAAATTTCAAGGGAGAAAAAGGAGTTTATGGAGCATGTTTTCAAATTTTATTATTTCAATTATTTTGCAATTAATAATAAAAGTATAAAAAACGTAAGGTCTTTGTTCTCTTTATATGAACAAATAAGATGAAATAACAAGATTTATGGTTTATATTAACGATTTATAAATTGTTCATAATTAATATTCAATACGTTAAAAATTTGTGTACATTAACTATATAATCGTTGCCAGCCACTTTCTCATAGTTGAAATTTTTATCTATATAGAACCTAGTTATCTTCTACCATTTCAAACCCACCATGACATAGTGAGGGTTATTTCACCTATGGCATAGTTGAAAAAGTAGTGATCAGCAACTACGGATTTTTTAGGGTGTATGAAAAAATAGCCATGCCCTAGTAAAAATGATTTTTATATAATCAGATATGAGTTTTATATAATCATTTATGATTTTATACAATTATAACTTGTCGAGTATTGTGAAACATATATTTTTATATGATCATATCAAAAGATATTTAATTATATAAAATTATATTAACCAGATCCACCATTTTTCGGATCAAATCATGTATGGATTAATATAACTATATAAAAAATATATTATTTGATCCGAAAAATGGTGGATCCGGTTAATATAATTTTATATAATTAAATATCTTTTGATATAATCATATGGAAATATATGTTTCACAATACTCGACAAGTTATAATTGTATAAAATCATAAATAATTGTATAAAAATCATATATGAATATATAAAAATCATTTTTACTAGGGTGGTTTCTTAGATCTAGAGGGAACATTAAAATTTATCAGTGATAATAACTCAGTGCATTTTATTTTTGAATGCACTTAAAAATAAAAAAGATTGGATGGACCTCATATTGTAGGGTACGTGTTCAGTAACATTAATAGAAGAGCAATTTTCTTAAATCTTCTCTGAACTCTGTCCAGACGGTTAATATGACAAGCATTAAAAGGGCTCCAAATAACAGACGCATATTCCAACTTCGACCTAACAAAGGAAAACTATAGTAATTTTCGAGTGTAAGGATCCTTAAAATCCTGACAATTTCTCCTCACAAAAGACAATAGAGCATACGATTTAGGGATAATATAATCTAAGTGATTGGTAAAAGATACCAATTTTGAACTATATACTTCAATATTTTTCTAACCAACATCTTTAAAATTTTAGAAATTTAACTTCGAAAAGTGGACGATAATCGCCAATTTTTTATGGAATACCTAGCCTTGTATCAATTTTCGATAACCTAGCGATAAAATCGCTAACCATTTTCACATAAATCCAGTGATTCTTTAGCGATTTTTGAGTCTGATTTTTTGATATTCATGAAATCAATTCCATGAAAAAATATTTAAAAATTATTTTTCATTCAGTCTAAAATATTTTAAATTTTTCAAGAAAAACATTGATTTAGCAGGATTCAAAATTATCTTTTTTAAAAAATCGTCAATTTCATATACGAAATTTTGCAAAATCTTCAATCGTCATTTCATCAAATTTCTCTTCAAAAATCGTCAAAAATCAATGGAGACAAATCGTCAAAGTTGGCAGCGCTGGTAAGCAGTCATTCTTGCACACATCTATCGGGCTTGACCGTCATAAATTTGTTATAATTTTTACCAATGTCTTTATCTTGTCAAGTGTTTTATATTATTTAAAATGTTATTTGAACATTAATATTATGCAGTATATTTGACTTTTCATTAAATACACATTGTAATTAAGAAAAAATATTTAGTTTTACCTTTGGTTTTTATTTTGTTAAATCTATATTAAAGTGCCGGCTAGTTTGTTTTATCATATATTTAATTTTCCTTTTCGTTATTTTTTCACAACTTAACAAGCACAAAGAAAGAACCTAACTAGAAAAGGAAAAAACATCAACAAACTACAACAAAATTGTCAATAAATATTCCGAACTGACAGACATTTCTAAACACTACTACTACCCCTAATAAAGAAATAGAGTAGTAAAAGCTTTCATTCTTACCAGGGATGGAAAACATGGTACAATTGTACTTTTTTTTTTGCACATTTTGAACTCCGTTGCTACCGTGGTACTATCGCGATACATTTGGTACAATTTCAAAAGTTTCCAAATTAAAAATTTTGGTATTGAATGAACTTGTTGTACTTTAAAGCTGTCAACAAATATTCGAATTGCGGAAGTGGACTCAAATCATTCTAACAGAAACTCGTAACTGACAAATTTTTGACCCAATATTGCAAAAAAGATAAGCGAAACGTTTTTCATCCGTTCCAAAAATACACTTAAAAAATCTATTATTATTTCTCTGTAATCATCTCATCAATACACGTCATTTGAGTGGTGCTGCTACATAAAATTTAATTTAAGCGCCTCATTATTTTATAATATAAAATAATGACTTCCTAATAAAGGCCTATTGTATTCATTGTTTCTAAATATAAAATAATGACTTACTCGTCATAGTTTAAATAAGTACTTTTTACACAGTTGAATTTTATACATTTTTATTTATTATATGTAAATATGTTTAATGTTTAAATTTTTATGACGAGTCCTAAAATTACACACTAGAGAAAACTTTAATTTTTCTGAATGTATTTCCTTAAGCTAATAGTATTTGCTTAACTCTTTTTTTTAAAGAATCAAGTAAGCAATCGGATAACCACTTATTATTCAAAATCTCGTAACTACTTATTTCTCATTTTTTCGTAAGCGAGCAGGTAAACGTGACTTCTTATAAAAACGACCATGCCAAACAAAAATAATGAGTTTAGACGCCAAAAAATAAGTTGTGTGGAGCTATGAATTTCTATTATATAACCACTTATTTGGTAATGAAAGATTTTGCTGGGAATTACATAACTTCATCATCTGCTGCATAAAATCGACGTTGACTAGTTCTTTTCTTCTTGCAGTTATATATTACACCTTGCAACATTTTCAAATTTTGCTCTCACCCATGGAGGAATCTATATATATGTGAAGGTAGATATCATTTATAGATGAACTGCATACCCATCACATCAGATGTCCTTTTTAAATGGCAATATATATTTTTTTCACTTCTCTCCAAAATGTATGTAATGTAAATGTAATGTAAATTTTGTCAAAAAATGACAAAGAAAATTTTTTTGAAAATTTTCAGTAGAAAAAAAGAAAAGCTTTTATTAAAATGTAGAAATTCTCCTCTCACATTTGATCCCCATATCAGCGTCATTGAATGTACTTAAAAAAGAGTTGCTAAAAACCATGCGTTGAAAATTTAAAGTCCTTTTGTAAGGACTACTGAGGTGATCATAAGAAACCGAGTACGCGGTTTTACTAAACGTGGTTTTTTCTTTCACTTGTCGATTTTTACAAATGAGCAAAATTATTTTGAAACGAGTAAAAAGGTTAAAGTCGGGCATGCCGACTATACAATACCCTACACCAGTCTGGGTAAAAGCCAACTAATTTTTGGATCCGAAATTCGAATGGGTTAAAATGGGGCTCGTGTCAAAATTTTCTATAATGTGAGTCAGCGCACCAAATTTCATTAAAATATCTTAATATTTGCGACCTGCAGTTTGTAACCAAGCCAATTTTGGGGGGACCCTTATATGGGCACTAGTTCTAAACATGGACCGATGTTCACCAAAATCAATAGGCTTCGTCCTCGGGCCAACATAGGTCTATGTACCAAATTTCATCAAAATATCTTAATATTTGCGACCTGCAGCGTATAAACATTATAATTTTGGTAGGACCCTTATATGGGCACTAGGTCTAAACATGGAGCGATGTTCACCAAAATCAATAGGCTGCGTTATTGGGCCAATATAGGTCTGTGTAACAAATTTCATCAAAATATCTTAATATTTTCGACCTGCAGCGTAAAAACAGTATAATTTTGGTAGGACCCTTATATGGGCACTAGGTCTAAACATGGACCGATGTTCACCAAAATCAATAGGCTGCGTTATTGGGCCAATATAGGTCTGTGTACCAAATTTCATCAGAATATCTTAATATTTACGACCTGCAGCGTGTAAAAAGTATAATTTTGGTAGGACCCTTATATGGGCACTAGGTCTAAACATGGACCGATGTTCACCAAAATCAATAGGCTGCGTTATTGGGCCAATGTAGGTCTGCGCACCAAATTTCATCAAAATATCTTAATATTTACGACCTGCAGCGTATAAACAGTATAATTTTGGTAGGACCCTTATATGTGCACTAGGTCTAAACATGGACCGATGTTCACCAAAATCAATAGGCTGCGTTATTGGGCCAATATAGGTCTGTGTACCAAATTTCATCAAAATATCTTAATATTTACGACCTGCAGCGTATAAACAGTATAATTTTGGTTGGACCCTTATATGGGCACTAGGTCTAAACATGGACCGATGTTCACCAAAATCAAACTTGTTCGTCCTTGGCCCAACATAGGTCTGCGTACCAAATTTCATCAAAATATCTTAATAGTTGCGATCTGTAGAGTGCGCACAAAATTGCATGGACAGACAGACAGACGGACGGACGGACGGACATCGTTAAATCGAAATAAAAAAAAATTCTGAACCGATCGGTATACTATAAGGTGGGTCTACGACCAATATTTTTTGGTGTTACAAACATCAGCACAAACTTATAATACCCTGACCACATAGTGGTGTAGGGTATAATGACCACATAGTGGTGTAGGGTATAAAAACGTTAGAACACTCGACTTTAAGCACAAAACGCGATATGGAAACTACTTCGCATGATAAGAAAAACAAAAAAACTTGTAATCGACACTCTATATACAAATTTACAACAGCAACAAAACCAAAAATGCAACTATTTCTTTAAAAACTATAACAAAACACACTATACTCGACACGAGCAGAGTAAGTTATTTGTTCACAAATTTTTACCGTTTACGACCAATGGATTATATATGTCCCATGGATTTTTTCGATGAAGGAGTTGAAAAAAAATATTTTTGACGACACTTTTGTTTAGAAATGTTAGGTCGATTATCACGAATCCGCAAAAAAAATTAAAATTTTCCAGCTATTTATGTTCGGTCGTCAAAGGGTTAAAAGTCAAATTTTAAAAATTTGGAAAATTTCTCTTAAAAATATCATCTCAGATGTACATATTTATCAGCACGGATAACCCCCATGAAATAACCCCAAAGGGAAAAATTAAATAACATCCAAGAAACGACGTAGGAATGTTAGACGGTAATTTAGTTTTTGGGGGTTTATTTACTCTTTAAATATTGAGATTATTTCATTATGAAAAAATGCCCAATGAAATAAAATTAAAACAGTTTGAACATTATTGCCTTTTAATTTTTTTGGGGGGTTACTGGCGCAAAATGAAATATTTGTTTAAAAAAAAGTTAAATTATTTGGCGCCATTAATTATTTAAGTACGTAAGAAACTAAAATAAATCGCGTGGTTTTTATCATCATAATAATTAATAAAAAGCGCATATTATGGATTTGAACAGAGATTTTTCTATTTCAGATGAAATGGCTCTTCGACACACGATCAAAACCCAATTTCGAATTCCAACAAAGGGGGTTGTTTCATTATGAAACTTATTTTCAGCATTTATTTCATTGAGGGTCATTTCGTAGGACCTATTTTCCCTTAAAAAAAACTTAATTTTTTAGACCTAATTGTATTACAAGTTTTTTTCCATTTTTGTGCAATTTTCTGGTACTTTTTATTTCTCCGATTATGATGCTTTTTCTCATCGAAACATTTAAACTTCTTTCAATCTAGAATTTAAAAACTTTTTCCAGAATTTTCTGATAATCGAATTTGCGAGTTCTTTATTAACCATATTTCTTTTAACAAAATATGATGGCAATACAGAGTTTTATTAATTTCAAATACGATTTACAAGCTATATGAAAAATTTCACCATTATGGAGTTAAGTCACACATTTTTGTAACGAAATTTAACATTTAACTGAATTTTTTGCACGTCTTCTAATAGTTTAAATTTTTTGAAAATATCCAACAAAACGTCGCATGCCACCTAAAATCCACTCGCGTGCTACACGACACGCGTGTCATAATTTTGCCAGCCCTGGTATAGAGCAATATTTCCTGCAAGCTTGGCCTCAATCGCACATAATTTTTATAATAATGAAATTGGTGAAAAAAGCAACATAAAATTTTTGTGTAGTAATATTTTCTGAAAGTTTGACATTGTTCACACAAATTTTCTAAATATAAAAAATATTGGTACCTTGAGGGTCGAAAAAGTACCATTTCTTTATATGGTTGGTACAAAATGTAAAAACTCATTTTCCATCTCTCATCCTTACATGTGATTTATGTCAGGGATGGGGAATACTTTATACTTAATCTAGTACTATTCTACTTGTCAAAGTTAAGAGCCGTTTACACTATAGGATTGAGTCATATGATTTTAAGTAAAAGAAATCATAACACTGGAAATCAGTGTTGCCACTTTTTGAATAATTATTCAAAAACGGGACTGTTTACACATTCGTTGAATAATTTTTGAATAATGACATTTTTGTGTAGTTTTTGTGTAATTTCACTTTTTACAGAAATTTCGGCAAATTTTTAAAAGTTTTGAAAGTTAGTAAAATTTAGTCGATATATAGACGAAACAAGATTGTCAGTGAACCATTTACCACAAATCTCCAGTTTCTGGTGAATGATTTTGTAAATTTGTTAAACATTAAACCGAGTTTAGAAGAAATCAGAAATGGTTGTAGGTACTTGATTATTTACTAACTTTAAGAATTATAAGAAATAAGTTTCCATTGTTTCATTTGTTTCTACAAGTCATGTTTTTATATAAAATTATTATAAAAAAGTCTTGTCAACTCATAAAATAAAATGAATTTTCTTTAATATTATAATTGAAAAATATATATTTTAAATTACCGCCAACAACCGATATTTTTTTGTTTTGTTTAAAGCTCCGTCTTTTGTATATTTTTTGCGAAAATAATTGTCCAGCTTCTTTTGAAAATTCTCTTGGTTTGCTAGACCATATAAAAATGCAGCGAAAGATTGGGAAAATTTGGGTTTGTTATGATTGTTGCTTTCTCATCTCTGAAAATTTTTTGGCTGTAGTTAACATGACACTGGGCCTTGACCAGACGAAAATTTTGTGAACGCAGCAAGGTGGAGCAGAATCAAAATATTTAAGAATTCGATAAGTCCAACATGTTTCAGATTTCAACAGAATCGTATAAAATTTTTGAAAAAAATATCGGTAATTTTTTGTGAAATTTTTATATTTATGGTTAAAATTTGAGGGGTATGGGAGAGAATAATTAGCAAGTAGGTAATATTTTTGCATACAACTCATCTGATTGAAGTACCATTTCTGAAAAAAAAAACATAAATACTTTTTTCTGAAAGAAGCTTTTAATGTGGATAAAATACCATTTTATTAATATTCAAATTTAAAAGCACGCCGTTTTAAGCCTTAAAAAGATATTGAATTCCCTTTAGTTAATAGACTAATTTGTTATATTTTTCAGGGAAATTTAACTGGATTTGCTTTTGCAGAATGCAAAAACTCAGACCAGGTTATTGCAAAAATGCAAAATTTTAGTTTTAAAATACAAATACTTTTGCACATTGCAGATGATAACGTGCTAAGTCTTTAAAAATCGGTTTATAAATAGAAAAAATACAAAACTTTGGTAAGAAATGGCGAAATTTTTTCCAAAATATTTTTTTATTCTTCCCCAATGTGCTCAGGAGAGTTTATTTTTTAATTATGGTTTGTTTTTTTTTCGAATTTTATACCTATATCTATAACGACTTGTAAAAAAAACGACTATCCGTACTTACCGGATTTTCTTTTATTTTTTGTAAACAAACAAAATTTAAACATTTGGGGTCGCCTTTGTACAAAAGCTGTTTTCGTACAAAGACTTCGCCGGAACTCGAAATGGAGCAATAATCTTGTGTGCCCTGCTGTACCTTTACCAACAAACGCATAATTCATTTGTTAACTTTTGTTGTTTCAGATATCTTATGAAATAAAAAATTCTAAAATTTCAAATATTTTTATGACAAATATTTCTGTTTACATTTAAAAGAGAAAAGCCAAGAATTTTTAAGACTTGGTAGCATTTTTATAACTACTTAATTTTTAAGAAGCAAAATTTATACCTACTTAAAAGTTTTATAAATGCTTAAATTTGTATGGAATATTTATACAAAATTCGAAAAAAAACAAACCTTATATAAGAAATTATCCTTTTTTGTGTAATTTCATACGTTTTGGATAATTTTTGACCTACTGCTGTGTAATTTTTTCTTTTACTGCTGGCAACACTGCTGGAAACATAATCCAAATTAAAATCTTAAAGACTTTAAATGTGAGAGAGTTAACTTAACAGCGATGACTTTGTGTGTGCAAATGTTATGAGAGAGAATGATTTTTTGAAAAAAGTCTAAAAATGAGAAATCCGATAACAAATCTTATGACTGCCAAAATAATCGTATGACTACCAAAAAAATCTTAAGCACATGGTTTTTTTGACAGATCCTAGCACTCAATCCTATAATGTAAACTACTCTTTACAATACTCCCGCCAGCTTTTTACTAGAGTTGGGCAATATAGTTCATTTAGTTCACGAACCATTTTAATTTTAAATTATCTTTTCGTATTTTCGTTCATCATATTCTGAACATTCAATAAAATCACTAAGCGTTCCCGGATTTAGAGTTTTTCATACAAAAAGTGAATATATAAAATCCAAAAATATACAAAATATTACAATACCCTACACCAGTCTGGTTAAGAGTCAACTAATGTGTGGATTCGAAATTCGAATGGGTTAAAATGGGACTTGTGTCAAAATTTTCTATAAAATTATATAAGAAGAGAAAATCGTAAACACAGCCCATATGGGCGATAGGTCCAAATATGGACCGATTCTATTTAGAAACTATCGGCTTTGTTCTAGGGACCATGTGAGTCACCAAGCCAAATTTCATTAAAATATCTTAATATCTGCGACCTGCAGCGTGTTGGTTACATTACAATACAATTACAATTACAAGGGTCCCCCCAATTTTGGGAGACCCTTGTAATTGGGTAAAATTTGCGACCTGCAGCCTATAAACAATATAATTTTGGGGGGACCCTAATATGGGTACTAGGTCTAAACATGGACCGATTTCAACCAAAATCAATACACGTCATCATTGAGCCAACATAAGTCGGTGTACCAAATTTCATCAAAATATGTTAATATTAGCGACCTGTAGAGTGCGCACAAGAATGCATGGACAGACAGACGGAGGGACGGACGGACGGACATCGTTAAATCGAAATAAAAAAAATTCTGAGCCGATCGGTATACTGTAAGGTGGGTCCAAGAACATTATTTTTTGGTGTTACAAACATCAGCACAAACTTATAATACCCTCTCCACGTAGTGGTGTAGGGTATAAAAATTCGATTTTCTTCAATTTTATTTTAAATTCAAAGCAATTTTGTTTTGTTCCAAAACCAGCCACGACTGGTTTATAAGTTCATTGCCTTACCCTTGAACCAAACCGTAATGCTACATACAGTTTCATAAACATTTTTTATACCCTACACCACTACGTGGTCAGGGTATTATAAGTTTGTGCTGATGTTTGTAACACCAAAACATATTGGTCCTAGACCCACCTTATAGTATACCGATCGGCTCATAATTTTTTTTTATTTCGATTTAACGATGTCCGTCTGTCCGTCCGTCTGTCTGTCTGTCCATGCATTCTTATGCGCACTCTACAGGTCGCAAATATTAAGATATTTTGATGAAACTTGGTACACCGACTTACGTCGGCCCAAGGACGAAGCCTATTGATTTTGTTGAAATCGGTCCATGTTTAGACCTAGTGCCCATATAAGGACCCACCAAAATTATATTGTTTATACGCTGCAGGACGTAAATATTAAGATATTTTGATGAAATTTGGTACACAAACCTATGTTGGCCCAAGGACGAAGCTTATCGATTTTGGTGAAGTGAACATCGGTCCAAAATTATTAAAGGGAAGGTAGGACCCATATAAGGGTCCTACCAAAATTATATTGTTTATACGCTGCAGGTCGCAAATATTAAGATATTTTGATAAAAATTTGGTACACCGACCTATGTCAGCCCAAGGACGAAGCCTATTGATTTTGGTTGGTTAACACCGGTCCATGTTTAGACCTAGTGCCCATATAAGGCTCCCCCAAAATTGGCTTGGTTACAAACTGCAGCTCGCAAATATTAAGATATTTTAATGAAATTTGGTTCGCTGACTCACATTATAGAAAATTTTGACACAAGTCCCATTTTAACCCCTTCGAATTTCGGATCCAAACATTAGTTGGCTTTTAACCAGACTGGTGTAGGATATTGTATAGTCGGCATGCCCTACTTTAACCTTTTTACTCGTTTATAATTCAAATTGTTTTTATTTTATTTGAATATACCTTAATAAAATTCATATTACCCAACAAACACGAATGTAAAAGTTAAAAGAAATGCTCTAAGTGTAAGAACGAATATGCTGTTCTTTCCCAATTTTTCGTAAATAAATTTAATGATTAATACAAAAAGGCCCTAGCTCGACTTAATATTTCATTAGAGGAAAAGGAAATCTGAAAACTTTAATTATACTTTTTATTTTATTGTTTTTGTATTAATAAAAAAATTCATTCAGAGAAACTATATATCGAAGGTTTTTAGATTTGTATTGCCTTCCCTTCAATAGAAATCAAGAATGAAGTTAGGGTCTTTCTTCATTAAGCCATCGATATTAAACTTTGAAGCAAAATTGCATGAATATATGTTTATCCTAATATAATGTAAAAACATTTAAAACCATCCTGTTTGAAGGCAATTATTTTAAAAGTGACAATACACTCTGAATGAAGATGAGAATAAGATTAGTTAGTCAGCAATACAAATTTGCATAAATCAAAGTACCTAGAATTTAGTGTTTAACTGCAGTTTATAAAATTAAATTTTAATTGAGAAAAACTTTTTATATATATACTTTTTTGATTTTCAAAGTTAAACTTTTATTTCAATAAAATTTATAACTCTCTATTTTCTTATTTTCTGATACGTATAAAACTTTTTGAGAAAACAGAATAACTTTAAAAATTTCATAAAATATAAAATCTGTCCTTTTTACTTCCATGTAAAATTAAAAATAAACAGCACAAATTTTTTGAGCTTGAATTTTTTTTTTTATATATAAAAAGTTCTTTTATTTTCAATATTTTGCTATAAAAAGAAACCTTAAGCTCAAGAAAATTGTGCAGTTAAAAATAGAAAAAAGGTTAAATAAACTACAAGAATTAAAAACTAGTAAAAAAGTTAAAGTCGGGCATGCCGACTATATAATACCCTACACCAGTCTGATTTTAAGCCAACTAATGTTTGGAACCGAAATTTGAATGGGTTAAAACAGACTTGTGGCAAAATTTTCTCTAAAATTATAAAAGAAGAGAAAATCGAAAATATAGCCCATATGGGCGATAGGTCCAAATATGGACCGATCCTATTTAGAATCAATAGGCTTTTTCCTTGGGACCATGTGAGTCAACGAACCAAATTTCATTGAAATGTCTTCGTATTTGCGACATGCAGCTTGTAACCAAGCCAATTTTGGGGGGACCCTTATATGGGTCTAAACATGGACCGATTTTAACCAAAATCAATAGGCTTCGTCTTTGGATCAACATAGGTATGTGTACCAAATTTCATTGAAACATCTTCGTATTTGCGACTTGCAGCATTTAAAAAATAAAATTTTGGGGGGCACCCTTATATGGGCACTAGGTCTAAACATGGACCGATTTCAACCAAAATCAATAAACGTCGTCCTTGGGCCGACATAGGTCTGTGTAGCAGATTTCATTGAAATATCTTCGTATTTGCGACCTGCAGCGTGCAAAAAGGAAATTTGGGGGGGTACCATTATATGGGCACTAGGTCTAAACATGGACCGATTGCAACCAAAATTAATAGGCTCCGTTCTTGGGCCAACATAGGTGTGTGTACCAAATTTCATTGAAATACCTTCGTATTTGCGAACTGCAGCGTGTAAAAAGAAAATTTGGGGGGTACCCTTATATGGGCACTAGGTCTAAACTTGGACCGATTTCAACCAAAATCAATAGGCGTCGTCCTTGGGCCGACATAAGTCGGTTCATCAATACATCTTAATATTTGCGACCTGTAGAGTGCGCACAAGAATGCATGGACAGACGGACAGACAGACGGACATAGTTATATCGAAATAAAAGGTGATTCTGAGCCGATCGGTATACTATAAGGTGGGTCTAGGACCAATATTTTTTTTTGTGTTACAAACGTCAGCACAAACTTATAATACCCTCTCCACGTAGTGTAGTGTAGTGGTATAAATATCTTAATTATACCCTACACCACGTAGTGTAGTGTAGTGGTATAAATATCTTAATTATACCCTACACCACTACGTGGAGAGGGTATTATAAGTTTGTGCTGATGTTTGCAGCACCAAAAAATATTGCTCCTAGAACCACCTTATAGTATACCGATCGGCTCAGAATTTTTTTTTTTCATTTCGATTTAACGATGTCCTTCTGTCTGTCCGTCCGTCCGTCCGTCCGTCTGCCTGTCTGTCTGTCTGTCCATGCATTCTTGTGAACACTCTACAGGTCGCAATTATTAAGATATTTTGATGAAATTTGGTACACCGACTTACGTCAGCCCAAGAACGACGCCAATTGATTTTGGTTTAAATCGGTCTATGTTTAGACCTAGTGCCCATATAAGGGTACCCCCCAAATTTTTCTTTTTACACGCTGCAGCTCGCAAATACGAAGATATTTCAATGAAGTTTGGTGCACAGACCTATGTTAGCCCAAGGACGACGCCTATTAATTTTGGTTGAAATCGGTCCATGGTTAGACCTAGTGCCCATATAAGGGTCCACCCAAAATGGGCTTGGTTACAAGCTGCATGTCGCAAATACGAAGATATTTCAATTAAATTTGGTTCGTTGACTCACATGGTTTCAAGGAAAAAGGCCTATTGATTCTAGATAGGATCGGTCCATATTTGGACCTATCGCCCATATGGGCTATAGTTTTGACACAATTCTGTTTTAACCAAACAACAGAAAAGCTTAAAATTTTAAATTCTTTAGTGATAAAATTCTTCAAGTATTTTTTTGAAAAAAATACTTCATAACTTTTAAATAAAATTCTTTATGATATTTTTTTAAATTTAGTAAAGAGTTTTAAAGGAAAAATTCTCTATTGAATAGTATTTTGAATTTTATGGAGTTTTATTTTCCTATAAAAAATATACATAAATGTATTTAAAATTGGTAAAAATTTAAATTTGTGATAAAGATTAGCATGTAGTTAACAAACTTTTATATTAAGAGTAGTTCTGAACATTTTGTTCCCTTCATACGATAATATCACGACATGCTTTTTCGCATTTAGCCATTATTTTTGAATTTTTTAAGTGAGGTTATTTAAAATTTATAATCAAGGGACCATAATACCTTATACCAATATTTGGTAATTAGGTATTTAAGAAAAATCTTGAAAAAGGAAAAATGTTTGCATCAATAAATTCGTTTGCAGAATGTAAATCGCTGATTAAGTTTTCAAATTAATATCTTGTACCATAAAGTCTTTTTCGCGTTCCGCTATAATTTTTCAATTGCGGTTTTTTTTTTTAATTTATAATCTAGGCACTAAAATACCAATTTCTTATACCAAAGTTTGGAAGTTCGTTTACAATAAAAAATTCGCGAAAAAATATTTCGCAAAACGGAAAATGTTTAAATCAATATATTCGTTTGCAGAATGTAAGCTGACTAAGGTTGTTAATGAATATTTTGTACCATAAAGGCCTTTTTCGCGTTCCGCCATTATTTTGAAATTTTTTAAGTGCGGTTTTTTAATTCATAATCTATTAACTTTAATACTCATTTCTTATCAAAAAACTTGGTGGTTAGTTTGAAAAAAAATTCGCAAAATAATTTTTGCAAAAAGGAAAATGTTTGTATCAATATATTCGCTTGCAGAATGTAAATCACTGAATAAGCCTTTTAGCAAATATTTTTTACTATAAAGACTTTTTTCGCGTTCCGCTATTATTTTGCAATTTTTTAAGTGCGGTTATTTTAAATTCATAATCTAGGATCCCTAAGCTCCAGTGGGAGTTAGAGGAATATACAGGGTGGCGCAAAAGTAATGTAATAATGTGAAATGCCTACCATTTTGTTAGAAATGAAGAAAAATTAGTTCTGTTATCACGAAAAGTTTATTTGAAGATGTAAATTTTATCACATTAAGTTGAAAAAATTATATCGGTCAAATGACCACCTCCCCAGTTGATAAACATTTTTGCCCATATTACGGCATTTTGCATTGCTGCTCGCCAAACATCACCAAACAGTCACTTTGAGGGGATGCAATGGCTCTTCTTGCATTTCATGTGGGTTTTCTGTGCTCCACAAACGCATATTTTGTTTGTTAACATAACCACTTAAGTGGAAATGGGCTTCGTCGCTCATTATAATTTTATGATTTTTGCGTTAAAACAACAGACCGAAAATTGATCAAATAAGCAGTAACAATAATTCCATGTTCTTCAGGTGTATATCGCTGCATTGCTTGTTGTCAAATAATTTTCTATCTGTCTACAACATAGATGTCAAAGCACAATGACATTTGACGCCATTTGCAAAAATTAAAGCACATTCACATTATGACATTACTTTTGCGCCACCTGTATATATAATCTAGGAATAATAATACCCATTTTTTATAAAAAAAAAAGTTTAGTGGTTAGTTTGCAAAAATAATTCCCAAAAAAAAAAAAATATTTTGCAAATAGGAAAATTTTTGCATCAATATATTCGCTAGCGGAATATAAATCGTTGATTAATTTTTTGTAGCATATACAATTTTCCTCAATTGCGCGTTTTGAATATAAGGTATTAATTTATCGAGCAAATCTGCGAACACCATAAAAACTAAAGCACCCAAAATACCGGATTTAGTTATATAGGTTGTATATTTAGTTTTTTATTGTACTTTATTTCTTATTCAGTTTATCCACCAAACGATTATTCAAAGAGCTATTTTGCGAAATTTGCATATAAGACGCCATATAAAAATATTAATTTATTGATATAATTTGCAAACACCGAAAAAATTAGAAAAAAATGCGAAATTTCTGGTTTGATTTCAAATTTTGTGTATTTAATATTTTTTATTGTAGGTGTTTGGGTTTTTATTTTTTCATTTTGAATTTTTCAAATAACTATTCAAAGAATTATTCAAACATTTTTTAAAAAAAAAATTCTCTAAATTTTGAGATTTTTATTTTCCAAATTTAAAATTCATACATTTTTGGGAATTTTATTTTAAACAAAAATAAAATTTCAAATAAGATGTGCGTCACTATAAAGTGTAACACCCATTTTTCTTAATAACTTTTTTCACCTTTAATCAAAATTATTTTTCTTAATCACAATATCTTTGAAAAATGTGTCAGATTTTAAAATGTATCAGTTTGTCAAATTTGACTTGTTAGTTAGTTCACAATGGATAATCAAAGACAAGTGCATACAAAAATTATTCAAATAATTCAAAAAAAACGATATTGGAGTTATACAAAAGTTGCTAGGGAAGTCCACGTGACCAGGCAATGTGTTTCCAGAGTGGTCAAAAAGTTCAACAAAGACCTAAAAATTGAAAGAAAGCCTGGAACAGGTAAAGCAAAACTGGTAACGAACGACGCGAAAGCCAAAAAGGTTGAGAAGCTTTTGCTGGCTCTTCCAAACATTTCTGGTCGCGAAGTGGCCCGGCGCGTGCAATGTTCGGAAAGTTTTGTGCGCCGAGTTAAAGCTAAAGCTGGCCTTAAAACATTTAAAGTCCAAAAAGTTCCGGATAGAAATGCTAAGAAGAATATTGAAGCAAAAAAAAGAGCAAAACTCTTGATGTGTTACAGTTTATAGTGACGCACATCATATTTATGGATTTTTAAATAAAATTCAGAATTTTTCCTTGTCTGGTTTTAACCCATTCAAATTTCGGATCCATACATTAGTTGGCTTTAAATCAGACTGGTGAAGGGTATAATATAGTCGGCATGCCCGACTTTAACTTTTTTACTCGTATTAGTAATTACTTAGTACCGTTTCCAATATTTAATATATATATGGGAAAATCTACGAAACAGGTCGATTTCAGATTTTAAAAATGAAAAATTTCAAATTAGTGGCACAGATTTTTTTATAGATTAACTTATTTAAAATACATTGAAAATAAGTAATCTATTCGCGTGAATCATTTTTTTTTTTGAGTGCTAAAAAAGTTATAAACAAAAAACCGCACACATTTTCGCTAATAAATATTTTAAAATTTTTGGATTTTTCGGGCAAGTGACCACACATTTATCAAGAAACCTTTCCGTGCTGAGTCTGAATTTGGATTCCAAATTTTTCAAACACATCTGGTTTTTGAGCAAATTCAAGTCAAATTTAACAAAAACCTTTTTTTTGGCAATTTTTGAGTAGTTTTTACACACTTTTACCTCGAGTTAATGAAAAAAGATGACACAACTTTTGCAATCATCACGGTAAGTTTATTCGAAAACGTATAGTAGCGCTATATTTCCATTATTGTTTTTAAGTAATGTGTTCTTGTGCGCATGCTACGCTCGCAAGAACAAAGTCTATTGTATTTGGTTAAAATCGGTCTATGTTTGGACCTAGTGCCCACATAGAGTTCGCCCCAAAATTGCAGCACAAAATTGAATTGCACATCCACGGTTTAAAGACTTATGGGGTCAAATATGTCTTGAATGGTACATATCTTCATTACTATTATTATCTGAAAGTGCCAAATGGATTGGATTAATTTTGTATTCTCTTCAATATATCTTTCTCCAAAAATCGCTAAAATTAAATTCATATTGAAGGCACAACCACAATTTTAAGAATTATGGAGTCCAATCTATCTGGAATAGTAGATGTTATCATAACTATCATTATGTGAGACTAAATAGATCGGATATTTTTTTTAGGCTTTACATATTCTGCAGAATACGCCAAAAATCCAACTTATAATTGAATGGCACATCCACAGACAAAATAATTAATGGTTAAAATCTGGCTTATATGATATTGTTGTGTGTAAGTGCTAAAATGATCGGATTATCCGTTTCGTTTCTACATCACTTTTACCTCCAAAAATCTTTGAAAAGCTACAAAATTTAACCTAAAATGCCTCTTGATACCAAACTAAGGAGTGTAATCTTTCAAATCTGGAAATTTTGTAAGAAAAAAACAACAATTAAATAAATAGTTATTTTTACTTTTATTATTTTGTCTGATAAATAAGATAAGTATATAAGAACAAGAAAATATCCATTTCATTTTGTGGTCCACTCCGATCTTAGCTTTTTTCCGAATGCCTTCCATTAAGTTTTTGACAGTGCTGTTTGTTATTGCTTTGGATACAACTTTCCACTTTTTTTCAAAATCTTTTATATAATTAGCAGTCTGTTTGGTCTTCTTTAACTTCGCTTTTATTAGAGTCCAATACCTTTCAATGGGTCGACATTGTGGAACATTTGGTGGGTTCATGTCTTTTTAAACAAATTTAATATTATTAGCTCTGAGCAGATTTAAGGTAATTTAAGCATAGTGAGCCGAGCCAAATCAGGCCAGAACAGAGTAGATCTAGCGTGTTTTTTTATAAAAGGTATTAATCTTATTTTTAGGCGCTCTTCCCTGTACACATCTCCGTTAATTGTACCTGTTGTTATATATGAAGAAGTCTTTTCGCCGCATTGGCAAATTCCATGCTAAACGAGATACTTCAAACCCAACTTTTCAATGCCGATAGATGTTTCAAAATAACGTTTCAGGACTGCATATACCGTACTTTTTGCCATTTTCAATTCTTTCGAAATAAAATGTACTGCTCGGTATGGATTTTCATTCCATTTGTCGATAATTAATTTTCGTCGTTCCAATTGATTCATAATTGCTGAAAAAGTATCACTCAAAGGAATCAAAATGTTATGTTGACACAATTTTATAAAGTTACTGAATATTTTCATTTTAGTTTTAATGATTTGGAGCATAGCCTACTTTAAAATTTCCAGATTTGAAGATTACACTCCTTAATAGCACGATCCATTTAGCACTTACACACAATAATAGTACAGGGTGGGCCAAAAGAAACCAAGGGGGTGTAAAAGTTTAATAACTTTTTCGTTTATTAATTTTTTTTTATTTTTTCTTTCAGATTATATAATATACAAAAGGGAAACTTTTTTACACTAAGTATGAAAAATGATGTCTCTTAAATGACCACCGTTTTCAGCTTCGCACTGATGGGCTCTTTTTAGAGCATTTTCCATAACATCATTCGAATTTCTGCAACAATGTTTGCCTTGAGTTCATGGATTGTCTCTGGCTTGTTCACATACACTCGCTCCTTCAAATAACCCCAAAGAAAATAGTCGGGTGCTGTCAAATCTGGCGATCGCGCTGGCCAAATAATTTCCGAATTTCTGGAAATTATTCGCCCTCCAAAAATTTGACTTAAAAGTGCCATTGTGTCTCGGGCAGTATGGGCAGTGGCTCCGTCCTGCTGAAACCACATACCAGGTCTGTTTTCAAGAGCAGGGCGTAAAAAATTTTCTATCATAAACCGATACCGCTCTCCATTTACGGTTACAGCACTTCCATCTTCATTCTCGAATAAGTAAGGCCCAATGACAGTTTCAGATGTGATCCCACACCATACTGTACACCTGATGGGGTACAATTGGCGTTGATGAATGGCTCTTGGATTTTGAGAACCCCAGAACCTACAGTTCTGCTTATTAACAAAGCCATTCAAATGAAAATGAGCTTCATCACTCATAATCAAATTTTTAATAAAGTTGATTTCATTTCTGGCCAACTGTTGAAATTTAACTGCAAAATTTAGAAGAAAATTTAAATTCTCCAAGTGTTGTCAATATAATCTGAAAGAAAAATTAATAAACGAAAAAGTTATTAAAATTTTACACCCCTTGGTTTCTTTTGGCCCACCCTGTATTACTGATACATACTGATCACTAGGGCAAAGAATTTCATCCACTTAAAAATGGAAAATATGCGCCTTAAATATGCGGCTAAAAAAAAATATGCATTAAAAATATAAAAAATATGCACTAAAAACTATTATTTTTGCAAAAATAATGCACTTTAAAACTTAAAAATATATTTAAGTTAGTTATTTTGCAAACAGACACTGAACTCGAAGATTTTCCATAGGTCAATAAGGTTTTTAAGAATGTTTATTTTGATTGTATCAAAATATGAAAACGTATAAATTTTTTATATTTTTTTACAAAATAGAAAATGCACCTAAAACCGAAAAATATGCATTAAAAAACACAAAATATGCATTAAAAAGGCACCAAATATGCATTTAAAGTTAAAATATGCAAAAACATGCATTTTTGATAAAATATGCAAAAATATGCAACTACAAATCGATGCCATTTTGTTCTAAATTTAATGATTTGGATAAATATTTAGTCCATATTAGTTTTGGACTATCGAGAAAAACATGCATTTGCATGAAATTCCTTGCCCTACTGATCACGCAGAACTGCAAGTAATTATTTCTCAAACTGCGGATGTACTCCGCAGTTATATGCCAATATCTAAAAAAATTTTAAGTCCATCGATGCTGAAAGCGCAACAATTAAAAATCTCTGAAATTACTCATTATTCAAAAAACAGAGTTACAGGTCTGAATTTTTTTGTAAACAAATGGTTTTTAGTCAATTGTAATTAGTTTTTTTATATGAAATAATGGTAATGAAAATTCAATGGTAATGAAAAACTCCCATGTATGACCCATATATATTTTTTAATGGACATCTGAAATCAGCAGAAATACTGACTATTTTTTCTATTTTAAGTATGCTAACTAGTGCTGGTAAAAATATGAGTAGTGGGTATCGAGTATTTGTCTTTTTTTTTGGGTACTCGATACTCAAAACTACTACTCGATATTTTCAGAGTTGCATTTTGGACAGACAAAATATATAAAAATGTGACTATGCTAAAATATTTACCACAAAAATGTGACTCTGCTAAAATATGTGTCACAAAATTATAACTCTGCTAAAAGAAAAAATCAGAAGTAAAATATTTTTTCAATAATATGTTCAAAAACTATGAAAAACGCAATGAATAGTTGGCGAGAAAGTTTAAAAATATGTTTACAAATTTAAATATTGAATTACCATAAACATTTTCAAAGAATTTTACCAAAAAAATTTCAAAAATTTAAAATTTAAAAACCGTTAAAAGTATTGAGTATTGAAAAGTAACCAAATTTACCAGCACTAATGCTAACATTAAGCAACAATTCCTATAAAAAATTTTAGTGAATTTAGCAGGATGTTATTTGCATTCAACTAAAATTTATTTAAATATAACTAACATTTTTGTAAATTTAGTAGTTCTCGTTTCATCATTCCAATTGTATATTTTTCATAAAATGGAAGACCCATCATTAAACTGAAGAAAATTGGAACAGATAAACTACACAGAAAAAAAGTTATTACGTTTTTTTGCTGCAACATTCATCAGTCACCCTGTATTTAATAAAATATTTCAAATGGTTACATAAGATTTCCGTATCATATTTATTTGAATACGTGTGAAAAGATTTTGTATTTTATATAAAAGAGAACAAAACACCAGTTTCGTTTATTCAAATGATATTTAGAAAAAAGTATGGAATCATTCCAAACGGAACCGGTACAGTCATCGGAAGAAGATCTCCGGATTTGGACAAAATTTGTAGATTCTCATGTAGATTCGCCATAAATATATTTTTTACTAAGGTTAATATCGTACTAAAGACACTTAGTAAAAAATGTATTTATTGCGATAACTTTTGCAAAAAGAAACTGTTTTGCTTAAAATTTTTCAAGACCAGTTTTTAGAGGTCACCCTTAAAAAACCGTAAAAATTCATATAAAATGCGAACAGTGGTTTTAGTATCAAGTTTTATGCATCATATTTTAAGCCTAAACATGAATACAGGTCCTGTGCCTACATTTCACCACAAATAATTTATATTGATTGTATTTGAAAATTTTTTAATATAAAAACTAAATGGAAAACCGCTAAACTTTAAAGGCATTTCACGGAAAATATGTTCCTTAGATCGAAAACTAAAGTACGCCATTGAATTGATGGTCAGATCTCTATTAATTTTTAAAAGTCAAGATTTTGTCATGCAGTGTTATGTTTATTTGTGAAAATTCAAAAAACTTTGTTAAAAAATTGCGTTTTTCTTTTGAACCCATTGGCGTTCCAATTTGAAATTTCCAGAGTCTGTAGCTGAAATATTAAGTTATCCGCTTCAATAATTTAAAAAAATTAAAGATGGGTTTTTTGAGACATTTGCAAATTAAGGATATTTTTCAAATTGTATTTTGCATACAACAATTTATTTTTGCAATTTATTTTGAAAGTAGATTATATAAGCATTACTAGTTGAACATTTTATAACAATCGTATAACGCGTTCAAAAGTTGTAATCATTTGAACATTATGTATTTTTAATAAATTTACTGAAAAAAATCAAATAAAAACAGCGATAGGACGCGTACTAAAATGAATTTGGAAAAAAGGTTTTTACATTTAACATCGTGACAATTAGTAGAATGTATGTACCAAGTTTTGTAAAAATCGAAAGGTCATGTCCAAAAACTTCTATTATTGTATACATTTAATATCCCATCCCAGGTGAAAATGTTCATATATGGTCATATATGGCAATATATATGGGTTCATATATGGGTTCGGATCCGAAATTTGAGGGTATATGGCCATATATGGAGATATATGAATGTTCATATAAAAAATTTTTTTTATTTTTTAATAAAAATATTGCTTTTTTTATTCAAATTAAATGTAAATATTATAATTCTATTCATACATTACTGACGAATTTGTACATTTGAATGAAATTGAGAAATTATGAAATTTTTAATGGATATAAACATTTTACTTCAACCCAGGTGAAAATGTTCATATATGGCCATATATGGCAACATATATGGGTTCATATATGGGTTCGGATCCGAAATTTGAGGGTATATGGTCATATATGGAGATATATGAATGTTCATATAAATTTTTTTTTATTTTTTAATAAAAATATTGCTTTTTTTATTCAAATTAAATGTAAATATTATAATTCCCAGCAAAATCTTTCATTACCAAATAAGTGGTTATATAATAGAAATTCATAGCTCCACACAACTTATTTTTTGGCGTCTAAACTCATTATTTTTGTTTGGCGTTGTCGTTTTTATAAGTAGTCACGCTTACCTGCTCGCTTACGAAAAAATGAGAAATAAGTAGTTCCGAGATTTTGAATAATAAGTGGTTACACACATGCTTACAAAAAGTTGAATTATAAGTGGTTATCCAATTGCTTACTTGATTCTTAAAAATAAAGAGTTAAGCAAATACTATTAGCTTAAGGAAATACATTCAGAAAAATTTAAGTTTTCTCTAGTATGTAATTTTAGGACTCGTCATAAAAATTTAAACAAAAAACATATTTACATATAACAAATAAAAATGTATAAAATTCAACTGTGTAAAAAGTACTTATTTAAACTATGACGAGTTAGTCATTATTTTATATTTAGAAACAATGAATACAATAGGCCTTTATTAGGAAGTCATTATTTTATATTATAAAATAATGCAAAAGGTAATGATATATCATTTTTGGTAATGCAGATAGTAATGAGGTGTCATTACCAATATTTTGCTGGGATTCTATTCATACGTTACTTATGAATTTGTACATTTGAATGAAATTGAGAAATTATGAAATTTTTAATGGACATAAACATTTTACTTCAAGTTTAGAAAATATTTTATGACTGATTTTTGATTATTTAATGAAAAAAGTGTGTAAAAATTTTAGTTAAAGCTACTAAAAATTAGTTCAAAATGAAATACTGCTGAATTATCAGACTAGTTTTGCTAAATATAATTAAGATAGGAACAGCAAAAATAAAACTGTTTAATATATTTACAAAATTTGAGTTATAATTGAGCTAAATTTCAGTGATTAAAAAATAAAATTAAATTTTAGTAGTAGACAAAAAAACATGACATAAAATTTTAAATTTTCAAAGTTCCTTTTTCGTTTTTTTGTTTTTAATGGAAATACAAATCTAGCCTTCTGAAATCAACAGTTTAATATTTTTAGCAAATATTTCTGTTGATTTTATAAACTGCTATTTGCATTGAATAAAATTCAACAAACATTTTTTTAGATACAACAGTTTGTTTTAGCCATTTTTAATTTACTAATATTTTGCAAATGGGGTAATGTTTTAAGTTTTTTAGTCATGGGGGTAATTACGTGAACGGATTCAAAAAATATTGAAATACAATACATTTGATAATTTCTTAAATACAATTGGCAACTTCTAAAATACAATTGCCAGTTTCTGAAATATAATTGATTATTTGTAAAATACATTTGATAATTTTTGAAATGCAATTGCGAATTTCTGAAATACAATTAATAAATTTCTGAAATACAATTTTCAGTTTCTGAAATACAATTCATAATTTCTGAAATACAATTTGTAGTTTCTGATATACAATTGATAAATATGAAAATCAATTGATAATTTCTGAAAAGCAATTATAAAACTGGAAATAAATTTATTATTTCTGAAATACAATTGGTAAATCTGAAAAACAATTCATAACTTCTACAATACAATTGATGAAACTGAAATTCAATTGATTATTTCTGAAATACAATTGATAAATCTGAAAAACAATTGATAACTTCTGAAATAAAATGATATATTTTTAAATACAATTGAAAATGTTGCAGTAAGATGAAAACAGCAAAAACAAAACTGCTAAATTTAGAAAATCTGCAGAAAATTTTGCAAAATATTAGAAAACTAAAAATGGCTAAAACAAACTGTTGTATCTAAAAAAAATGTTTGTTAAATTTTGTTCAATGCAAATAGCAGTTTATAAAATCAACAGAAATATTTGCTAAAAAAAATTAAACTGTTGATTTCAGAAGGCTAGATTTGTATTTCCATTAAAAACAAAAAACGAAAAAGGAACTTTGAAAATTTTAAATTTTATGTGATGTTTTTTGTCTACTACTACAATTTACTTTTATTTTCTAATCACTGAAATTAAGCTCAATTATACCTCAAATTCTGTAAATATATTAAACAGTTTTATTTTTGCTGTTCCTATCTTATTTTTAGCAAAAATACTCTGCTAATCCAGCAGTTTTTCATTTTGAACTAATTTTTAGTAGCTTTAACTAAAATTTGTACACACTTTTTTCTATTAGTGTATAAACAATCATTAAATTATCAAAAAACAGTCATAAAATAATTTCTAAACTTGAAGTAAAATGTTTATGTCCATTAAAAATTTCATAATTTCTCAATTTCATTCAAATGTACAATTTCATCAGTAAGAGTTATAATATTTACATTTAATTTGAATAAAAAAAGCAATATTTTTATTAAAAAATAAAAAAAAAATTTATATGAACATTCATATATCTCCATATATGGCCATATACCCTCAAATTTCGGATCCGAACCCATATATGAACACATATATGTTGCCATATATGACCATATATGAACATTTTCACCAGGGCATGATAAAAAAAAAACTTAAAACATTACCCATATATGGAATAATATATGAATTCATATATGAAAATATATAGAATATATGAACCAATATATGGATCAATAAATGTAGTATATTATCATATATGGATTCATATATTTGAATTTATTTACCCATATATGCTTCCATACATAACATATATGTTCATATATGATCATACATTAAACCATATATGCTCATACATGAAACCATATATGACAATATATGAACATATATGAACATTTTCACCTGGGATGTGAAAATCGAAATATATATGAACATACATGATCATACATTGGCTCGTAAGTGAGCATGCATGGGCATACATAGTCATATACGTCCATGCATAGTTTATTGTATGATCATACATGATTTCATATATTTCCATATACCTTTGGATCCGAAATTTGAGGGTATATGGAGGTATATACCCATATATGATCATATATGAGCATGTGTGAATCATATATGAGTATATATGGTCATATATGTTGATGTACGGTCATATACCCTCAAATTTCGGATCCGAAGATATATGGAAATATATGAGATCATGTATGGTCACACATCGAAATAGACATGGTGGTATATGACTATGTATGCCCATGTATGATCATATACAAGTCAATGTATGATCATGTGTGTTCATATATATTTCGATTTTCATATGGGATGTAATGATACAATGCAGTCCAAATGTAGAATTTTCAAACGATTAGATTAAAAATATTTTTTATGAAATCATGTTTTAGAAATTAAAAAAACCGGTTAACCGGGTTTCGGTTACGGTTTTGTATACTCTACATATAATATCTAAATCTCATTAAATTTTACTCTTAGGTTTTTTAAAATTTGCAGTCAAATTCAAAATATGCAAACAAATGTAATAAAAATCATAAAATATGCAAAAAAAATTTGCACTGTATTGCTAAATATGGAAAAAAATGCATTTATTGATAACAAAATATGCTAATATAAGCAACAACAAATCGATACCATTTTGTTGAAAACTATTCGGACAAAACAGTTTTTGACTACTGAATACAAACATGCATTTGCATGAAAGTCGCTGCCCGGTGAATCACATATGTATATAACTTTTATTCAAATCGTCTTGTTGAGTGACTTTCCTTGTTGGTTGATGAAATGTCTTAGAGACTTCTTATATAAATGTCAGATACCTGCTGACTTGTACGTATGGAGAATTATTACTTTGACATTGTCTTTAAGACACAATTTCCAGCTGAGCAATTAAACTCCCAAAGTTTTATTATAGTTACCATAACATATTTATTTATGTATGTTGGCTTCAACGGGTTAAAATATGTACATAAACACACGTTTTAAACAAACGTTACAGCGCTGCTCTGCGCCTTGCTTGTTAATAGCTAACGATGGGCATGAGCGGCGTGTTAAACTTTCTTACTTTGCCTTTTTCCAAATCATTAGAGTTCGGTGGGACTTAGTGGACATCAAAGATAGTAGATATAATTTGTACGTACATTGGGGTGCATTATATTTACTAACAGTCGCTGCGCTAGGCCTTTCTTTAATTTCAAGAAACAGAAAAAAACCAATATTCAGCAATTCAATTAAATTTGAATTTGTAACCGTTAAATAAAGTGTTCTGTTATAAACTCGATTTTGAAAATTTACAACGCCTTTTCAAATAAAATATTTGTGAACAAGTGTTATTATCAAGAAAAGATGAAACTGTGGTGAAAATTTTGAAATATTGAATAAAGTTTTGAATACTTGTAAAAAAAATTGTACAGAAACAATACCAATAGAAGAAATAAACAAATTCAACTCTCATTTTATTCTTTTGGAAAAAAAAATTAAGGACTTTTCAACCAGAAGTGAGTACATTTAATATTTATTTGTTTTTCAACTTATAATATTAGGGACACAGAATGTAAATTACGACCTAATTTTAAATTTCATTCTGTTTTTCTATGGACCAGGATTGAAAGAAATTTTTTTTACAATTATAAAAGTTTTGCTTATTTTACTATGAGAAATGCAAAACAGACTATTTCGGTAGTTATTAGAAAATAATTACTAATGAAAATTATTACATTTCAGTAACATGTAGTTGATCACATATTTTTTGATTTTTCTTGCATGCACTGTGACGGTTTTATAATTTCTTTCTTTTCTGTAAAATACTTTGTTTATAAAGTTTTCCCAAATATACAATAAATATATGTATATGAATTTTAGTTTCCCAAGTAAAAAAATTGATATGGAGCCATATGAAGTTATATTTAATTATATACAATCTTTTATGTAATTAGATATAATTATATCCGAAAAATGCAACGTCTTATTGTATCATATTGTATCGAATTGTATACAATTGTATTTGATACAATTTTATGCAATTCGATACAATTGTATCCGAATTTTGTCCTCATCGAATTACATCAAATTATATCTTTTTGTATAAAATTATATAAAATGTTATAAAAGTGGACATAGTTTGATACAATTATATCTAAATAGTAACCTTATACTTTTCATCATATTATATAAGACCATATCTAACAATATACATACAAAAATAATTTTTTTAAATAAAAAAAAATTTTCAATTACTTGTAATTGTAATTGTTCTTTTTTGAATTGCAATTACAAATAATCGGCCTGATTACTAGTGTCGAATTTGTAGTCGAAATATTCGACTAATGGAAATTATAAAGAAATGAAACTCTGATGCAGGATTTTTTTAAATCTGAGTGCTATATATGGTAAATCTAATTGAAAAATTGTTCAAAAGTTGCGTTTTTAGTGAATTTTTAGCAAATTCGACTTAGTTTCGACTATGACTACGACACTCATAATAAGGCCGAATATGTAATTATAGATGAGTTTTTTTTTCAATTACAATTATATGTAATTGTGTAATTGCATGTGTAATTAATTACAAAATGTAATGATTAACCCCAGGCCTGCTGGAGATCTTATAATTTCCATAAATCTTCCATTACTTTTATCCAGATTTATCATGACAGTGCAATAAACATGAAAAAAATTTATTTTAATTTAGTATTTTTAAAATAAAGTTAACAACACTGAAATTTTAAAGTTAATAGGATTATGATATACAACCAAGATATAAGAAATCAGTCAAGTGTACGTTATAGTATAGAAAATTTCGTATTAAAGCTTCAGTATTGTTAATGTTATGGGTGCGGTAAGCCATTTTTGACTCATGCTCAAAAAAAAAACATTACTCACGCACGAGCATTTCGTTTTTTACTCAGCACACATGATTGTATTAACTTACTTATTAAACTTACAATCAGAAAATTCTCACGCAAAACAGTAAAAATTATTAAAAACATATGATGCAAAAAATAAACTCACACACGAATCAATCACGGGTTGTTCTTACTCACGCTCACGCACGAATCACTTAAGTATAGTAATTATTACTCACGATCACGTGTGAATAACGTGACTCACATAGTTTTATATTATTATGTATAGTGTCATACTAAATTATATATAAACGTACATGTAATTATGTCTTTTATATGTTACTTTATGTACTTATATATAGCACATACATATATATGTAGGCCAATATATAATAATATAAAATCACATATGTCTCCATATTAAAACCTTTGAGGAAAAAATATCTAACATATGACTATATAAAAGTATATCTGCTTGAATTTAAAAGCATATGTGGCCATATGTAACTATAAGTTACTATATGCAATTACATAAAATAATATATTATTATATCAAAACTTTTTTACTCGGGTTGACAGATAAGTTTGAAAAAGCGCAATTAGAAAATTAAGTGTTAACAAATTTAATTCCTTATTTAGTAAGTCTTACAACATTTGTTGTTATTTTTAATTCTTTTGTTAATGGGTATCTAACCGTTATTGTCAATTAAAATAAATTTTTCAATAAAAATGTTTTCTTCTTCTTCTTCCTAGAAATCAACTATAATAAAATAAATTCAATTACAGTGAAAGTAAACTGCAGCTATTTTATTTTCAGTTTCTTTTACCGACATAATTATCTGAGTCTACTAAAAAGAATTATCAGGAGATGTTTCACATAATAAGATTAAAGATGCAAAAAGTTATTTTTTGATTTTATTTTTTACGCCAAAATAAAAGTTATTTTATGACTTTTATTTGTTCGAGCAAAAATAAAAGTTATTTATTGACAAAAAACACATTAAAATATTAAAATTTTGACAAATTAATTTCAGACACATAAAAATATGAGAAATCCCGATAAAAGTGAGCCCCATAGCAATTTTTATTTTGGCATTGACTTCAAAAAATAATATTACTTTTGCTCAAAAAAGTAAAAGTAAAAAAATGACTTTTACACCTGCTCCAAAAAAATTAAAGTCAAAAAATAGATTTTATTCTGACCAAATAAAATAAAAGTCAAATAACTTTTACTTTTGCTCGAAAAAATAAAAGTCAAAAACTAACTTTTATACTTGCTCGAAAAAATAAAAGTCAGAAAATAGCTTTTATTTTTGCCTAAAAAAGTAAAAGTCAATACTTGAGTCAGTTCTCCAACATTTGCTTTTATTTCTTTGTTTAAAAATTCAAAAATAACTTTTATTTTCGGTTACACAATATATCAGTCGATAACATTGTACAACAAAATCAAATTTTTTCCAAAATAACAAGGTTCTGACAACTGGTTCTGGCAGAGAACGTATCGGTGCTTTAAAAATTTACGTCTGGCCCTATGTTTTTTGGGGAGTTAAAGTTCCCCCTTTTGCAAATGTTTACTGTGAACCGGCATAGGAAACGATTTCAATATTCCATTTTAGGTATAGGATGTGTTCAGCGAACTTATGTAAAACATTTCTGGGGAACATTTTATTCATCTAACTCTTCAATTAAAAGGACTTGCAGAGTTAGAGGGCTAAAATGTCCCGCAAAAATAATTGCCATGGAATTCTACTGTAAGTCTCTGAAGACATCAAATTTGAAAATTTAACTTCAGTGCTAGAAATAAGTCAAAACTTAAAATGTTTTTAAGAGTTAATTTCGTACTTATTCAGAACCCAGCGAAAAAAGAGATGCCGAAGCAGTAGAAAAAGCACTACAATTGATGATCTAGATGTACTTCTTTTTTAACATAAACACTAGAGTGGTCCAAAAAAACATGAAAGTTGGAATTCGCGATCTCCACAATGTTGCCCCTATCCCCTAATGTCTAAAAACTCTCTATGCCAAGTTTCAGCTAAATCCTCTTTTATTTAGAGGTAGCACAAAAAGTTATCTTTTAAGAATTAGTAATTTATCTCTAGAGTAATTTATACAAAAAGTAGGGTTGACTTTAAATTTAATTATTTCTTAACCTCCCGTGAAAAAAAAATTTATTCGGTAGCATATCTTTTTTTATTTGGCATCATACTAAATTATATAAAATTTAATCCGGAAAATGGATTAATCAAATTGTATATAAACGAATAAAGAGATATTTGAATTGATATAATTTCATCCAATTTTATCGGAGTTTTGGTCTTATTCAATTGCATTAAATTTTGATTGTTTATATGAATATGTATAGTGTAGGAAAACGACCAATTATTTAACTGAGGGAATTATCTGAATGATATTAATAAAATTTTGCACAAAACCGATGAAATTTCACTGGGCCTCGTCTATTGAAACATTTCATTGAATTAATGTAATTTTTGATAAAATGTTGTCAAAATATTCATTTTATTTATTAAGGCCCATTAACTTTTCTCGAGAAGTTAACTTTACCTTAACCATGGGTAACTAACCAATACTAAATATTTATCCCTATGCAAATTTAACCATAATAACTTATCAATATTTTAACTTTGGGTAGTTAACCTTAGTATGAAATGTCAGAATAAAAACAAAAAGAAAAACAAAAATTAATAACAAAAATTTTTTTTTTCAATACGGGAAAATTAAAAGTTTTTCTCGCGGTTTTTTGTGTGTTTCTGGTCGTAAAAAAAATAATACACTTGACCACTTCGATTTTTTTAAGATTCGCGGTCGCTAAATGCTATAAAATGATTGTGTCTTTTTGCATACTACGAGAGGTGATTTAATTAAATCCATTTGGTAAGTCTATAAAATAAAAGTGGATTATTGGAACTATTAATAAGAATTTCGTGCTAATATAGACAACCGCGAAAAGATTCGCGCATAAAATTAAAAAAAAAATAGTGGAAATTTTGTGATATATTATTAAATTAAGGCAATTTATGTGATCAGCACATCAAAGTGAGTAGAAAAATAATCGCTGTGCATAATTTTGTATCTTTTTGTAATTGCGAGTCAAAACTGTGGGTTATCCAGGTGTTCCTCACATACTTTTAAAATATTTAAAACATAATTGGTTCACATTTCATTAATTCGAGAGTGATTTCTATGCGCTTTTTTTATATTTAAGCATTAAATTCAGTAGCCTTGTACTTCATTCAGTAGTCTTGAGCTTTGATACATGATTCATTTTAAATTTGATACGCTGATTCCAAATTCTTAAATGTAAGTTACCCAAAATTAATGGAACAATTGTTTTTCTGAGAGTGGTTTTCAAAAGAATTTTTCCCTATAACGGTACTACACAAATTAAGAAAATGTTGTCCTATGTATTTTAGAGAATAAAATTCATTCTTTACTACCATCGTAATAAAAACCCAGCAAAAAACGTGGAAGTGATCTTAAGGAATCAATTTTTCATTGATTCCAAAGTATAATTAAGTTCAGATTTTCCGCTTCTAAAGCAGTTCTTTTTCACAACTTCCGAAAATGTGATTTTGAAGGAAATTGAGTCTTTCCAAATCTATCTAACTACAGATATTTCCATATAAATTTAACATTTATAACTGTGGTTAAGCACTTAACTTTAATTATTTTGAGACAAGTTGTCAGGTCCAAGTGATTTGCTTAAATTTTTTACGAACAAAAATTAATTCCTTTTCACCAATTAAAAAGAACATCAAAAGGATCATAAAAGAAAAATTCCACCCTATGACAACCCTATGTAAAATTCATTGGTTCCGATCCAAATTTTCACAATATCGAATCCAAATCACTGCTTCTTTTTCTCTTCTTTTGACGATTTTTTTTTGCTGGGAAGTCTTAAGCTATTTGAATGCGTTTTGTATAGTATTTTAAAATTCGTAGAAAGCTATTTTTCGCGTTTTTAATCACGATTTTCTCAAAATTGAGAGGTGATAGAGAATACGGAATAGAATTAGGAATCAGCAAGTAAAATACTAAAAGTATGTATCAAGCTTCTACCAACAGCGACTTTTCATTTTATAGAGGTGTATAATTCATGTCAAATTGTTGTAATATTGGACACCATTTTTGGTTTTGATTATTCAAGACAGATTTTGGCTCCCTGAACCAATAAAAAAATTAATTTTTTCTATTTCCTTATATGAGGCCAATTTCTGTAAGCTATCACAGAAACCTAAATCCTAAATAGCAAAAATTTGTGCACATTTTTAAGTACCTACTGATGCAATTTTTATATATATATATGTCCTTTATTTATTTAAATTACGTAGTAAAAAAAGAGATTACACAATTGTAATTTTTATAAGTTTTGGTAAAGTGGGGGAAATGCACATCGAAAATACTTACATGTGTCATAAACGATTCTTAGTCAAAGTTTAGTTAAAGCTGCGCTTTACATTTTTTTAAAAAGAAATGCTTGGTTAAAATTTAGATAAGTTATTCAAAAAATATGTTTACCAGTGGTTAAGGCTAGTAGAGGTCTTAACCAGGGTATAAATTGAGATAAGTTAACGGGCCTAAAAGTTTCATACAATTAATGAAAAGTTTCATTAAAACTAAATTTATAAAATATATGAAGATTTTTCACCAAATTTAATAAATTTTTCATTTACCTTGTGAAGAAAACTTTATTATTTTACTAAAAAATTTCATTAAAACTGGCCCAGCAAACTTCTCTCTATGTGGGTTATATAATCCGTTATCAGTTATTAGTAAATACACAGAAGAAAAAAATTAAAATCATACAGAAACAACGTTTACTAAGATAGAAAAAGCCTTGAAATCACACAAATCTCAGGTTTTTTAATATATAAAAAATTGTCTGCTTATTTTTAAAATCGAAAAACACATTAACTTAAATATGAAAAAGTTTAACTATAATTTACTTTAATAAGGATCAGTATTATAGCCACCAATTAGAAAATTTTGTTTTAGATGCAACATAACATATAAGCTCAGCTTTTTAATTTTGTATTGAAATATTAAGTATATAATTATATTTAAATCCACATACATTTTGTTCGATTCGGGATAGTAAATAATATTATTTAAAATATTCTTGGGTCACATTTAGTTTTATAACGTGTTGTTCGAAGCAATATAAAAATGTATCTTCAACGAGATATAATTTGATCAAGTATATGTATTTATATAAGGCATATAAAATGATATAAGAGAAAAAAAATTTTAGGATATGATTATATAAGGCAACGAATAAGAAAATTTTGAAAATCGGAATCGCAGATAAATTCATATTTAATTTTATAAGTTGTTTTTCACTCTTTAATATGAATAGATACAATTGGATCAAACCTAACTTGATCAAATCTAATCGTTTTTTCACGGGCTGTACGCTATTATTTAAAATTTTTTTTTTATATCTGGTCTTACGAGTAATTTTTTTTTAAATTATACAAAAAAATACATATTTTAGTTAAAATTGCCAAATTTTCCGAAAAGATGTAATTAAAAATTCAACTTGTTTTTGCCTTGTATGCGCAAATTTCTCAAATCTGATCTTTCTTTAAATGATTTCCTAATTACCTGTAAACGGTGTTATCGAAAAATCCAATTTGTTGAACTTTTGCAATTTATTTACCAAGGGCCTTCATTATATATAACACCGATTTTAATTTTAAAAAGGAAAACAGATATCCTTGCAAATCAACTTAAAAATAGACTTTTTAAAATTTCGCTATTATTTAGGTTGCTATAATTTTATTGCTACCAAAAACAGTATCTCACATAATAGGACTTTCGCCAGATATATATTAATGCAAAAAAGAAATTTTCATAGTGGTAAATATAAGAAAACATCCTGATCAAAGTTGAACATTTTTTTTATGAAATTTTCAAATTTCGCGAAATCCGCGACTCCGATTTCAATTTTGATTTCATATTCGTAATGTACACCTAAAAATATATTAGATTAGATATGTCGCGACCATAATAATTATATTTAATTTTTTAATTTTTTCTATTATTTTTTTAAATTAATTTAAAATAATAGAACAAGGACAACCTCGAAACTTTAATTGCGATGTGCTACCTCCAATCAAATCTTTTTTTGTGATTTTTTTGATCAGACCACATTTTTTTCAAAGTGGCATATTTTTAGGCTTGTGGAACGTGAAAATTCCAACTTTTTTTTTTTTTGGACAGTCTAATAAACACTAATGATTTTAACATTGTGTTGTGATAGGAGAGGAGTATTCCGACTTTAAAATTTTTTCAGTACTTTTTGAACGAGTGCAAAGGAAGCTCTTTTTCACCAATTAAAATTTAAAAAAAAATTCTTCACAAAAAAAAATTATATTTTTTTTATTTTACAAAAGTTTTTTTTATTGCCACCACTGGGTATCGAACTTGCGACCTCACGATTGCTAGTCGCTGAGCTCTACCGCTGAGCTATTCTTTGATATGAAAGTTGACTGGCATAAAAACACCACTTTGTTAATGCGAGATATTGTTCCTTATTCTCTTCAATAAAAGTAATTATTAAATAAGTGTAAAAGGCGCACTCCAATTCAATAGGTTTCAGTACTATTTTTACAGTTACATAAAAATCAATTTCTCACCATTTTTTTTATATATACATCCCATGAAAATTTTTTACAATCGGTAGCCAACCACACCCATTCTACAACTGGTTCCACTGCAACCGATTCCATGGAACTGATTCCGGAACTAGTTCCTGGGATCCTATATGGAAGGTGTGGGTGACGTAGAATCAGTTCCAGAACTAGTTCTTGAACTGATTCTCGAGTAACCGGTTCCACTTTGGAGCTATAGAAGGGGTTGCTTTTGTGACAATTTCAAACAAAAAGAATCGGTGTTAGAATCGACAGTAGAAGGGGTTGTGAATGAAAAGTACCCAGGAAAATTTTTTACAATCGGTAGCCAACCACACCCATTCTACAACTGGTTCCACTGCAACCGATTCCATGGAACTGGTTCCAGAACCAGTTCCTGGGATCCTATATGGAAGGTGTGGGTAACGTAGAATCAGTTCCAGAACTAGTTCCTAGTTCTAGAGCAACCGGTTCCACTTTGGAGCCATAGAAGGGGTTGCTTTTGGGACAATTTCAAACAAAAAGAATCGGTGTTAGAATCGACAGTAGAAGGGGTTGTGAATGAAAAGTAGCTATTGTACAACCGATTCTTTGGAACAGAAAATTTTCCTGGGTAGCTATTATACAACCGATTCTTTGGAACAGAAAGTTTTCCTGGGATACTTTCAAAAATTTTAAAATTAAAAAAATATTGAATTTAGAAAAATTAATTATAAATATTAAAAAAAAATTAATAGAATAAAAAAAAATTAAAAAAAAATAAAAAATATTGGTCCCGCCGAGAATCGAACCCGGGACCCTCCGTTTGAAAATGCCAAATGATACCAAAATCACTTTTACGGTCACTTTTAGAGCAATTACTCTTTAGAAGCAATACTTAAGTGATTTTTTGGATGTGGTTCAGAAGTAATTCTAAAAAAGCTATAAAAATGTAATAACGGATACTTGGGAAGCAATTAAAGAAGTTATTTTTTGAAGTTGTTCAGAAGTAATTCTAAAAAAGCTGTAAAAATATAATAACGGATACTTGGGAAGCAATGAAAGAAGTAATTTTTTGAAGTTGTTCAGAATAACTTCTAAAAAAGCAGTAAAAATACACTAACGGATACTTGTGAAGCATTAAAAGAAGTAGTTTGTAAAGCACTACTTGCAATTTTTTTTGCTGGGAATTGGCGTAAATCTCGTGAACTTGTTTGGCGTATCATTGTATTAAATTTCTAATTGCATAAAAAAATCCGATTGGTTTTGCTATGTCTGCGGCAAACATACTATTTCTGATCATAGAGTTGCTTTTTTAGCAGCAAAGTGGAAGACATTTCCTAAAGGTAATTTGAAGTGGAAGTTATCTCTGATGAACCGTGGACACCAAGGCATTGTTTGCAATTGCGCAATTGTTACAACGGCTTAATGCCATGGTCCAAATGTATTTTAATTTTTGTTTTGAGTTTACAGCCGAGAGTAATATTTTTTTTAATTTTCGCTGTAGGTCAATGATATTCAATGCAATTTGGTATACCCATGCTATGGCTAGACCCAGGTGTGCATATCGACGACATCTGCTACGTGAGCCAAAATAGTGGCGTATTAGATTTGTATAGGTATATATAGCAATACACACAGCCCTGCTTCCAGTGCCACACTCTATTCTAGACCTTCGAAGACCCAGTAAACATTTTGGCGCTACAACATATGATGAAAGAGCAATATGTAATTACCCCAACAGTGCTTACTTAGGAAATGTAGCAGTCCCGAGCCCAATATTAATGTCGCAAGAGCATTTAAATGCATTGGTACGAAAACTGGGTATGTCCAAAAACAAGGCAGAAATATTAGGTTTTCGTAAACGACATATTTTTCGATAAACGAAGCCAACAACTTTGGTTATTGCAACGATGTTGCAGTCTTAATGACTGCAATGAATGTAGAATATAACCACGAGAACTGGTGCACAGTGCTTTGATCCCACACTCAAAAAAAAAAGTCAGTAAAGTCAGCAAAAAATGTTGCTGTGTCAGCAAATTTTTAGTCAGGAGCGTGCTTGCAAAAAAGTTGGTAATTTCAGCAAAAGGTTTGCTGAAAATCAGCGATCTGATTTTTACCAAAAAAAAATAGTAATCTTCAGCAAAAGTTTTGCTAACACTTAGTCGACTGCAAATGAAAAAAATCCTTGCTAAAATCACTAAACTTTTTGGTAAATATTAGTAGACTGAAAAAAACTCAAAAAACTTGTAGCGAAATTTTACTTTAGTTAATTTATTTGCTGAAAATTTAAATATAGAATATGTGTAGAGTTGTTTTTCTTTTTTTGTCATTTCCGTTTCCAGACGAGCTGCGACATCTACATCTTGTCTATCTGGTTATCGTCCACGCTATGAATGCGGTTATCAGAAAAATTTTGTAGCAAAATAAATTAGTAAAACATTAGTTCAAAATTAGTTTAGTGCTAAAAAAATATAACTAAAATTTTTGCTGAAAACGGAATTTCAGCAAAAGAATTGCTGAAAACTAGTACACCTGATATACAAGACGTTTTACTAATTTTTCTACTAACTTATTTTTTTGAGTGCATATAACAATTGGACAAAAATAAAAAGCGTGGAGAGAGAGGTTTGAAATTTGTTACACTGACATAAAACCCCGGCGTTAAGAGAAATTTTTGAAAATATCGGGCCAAGGACACGCCCACCTCCCATAGGTCCTGAAATTCAAAAATATTATATTAGCTATATAAATGGATGTAAAAGTGCAAAAAGTATCCATTGAGATACACATAAAACTCGAAACGTTTGTGTCAATTTTTATCAAAATCGAAGCAAGGACTCTTAGTCCTGTCATATATCCTTTATTCCAAAATCTTTACAAAACCTGCAAAAATTATCCGATTGCCATAAAATTTAGCATGTGAATTGATATAAGATTGATATAAGCCATATTTGTGCCAAATTTGGGTAAATTCGATTCATAAATAAAAAATGCCTATCATAAGAAATGGGTTTTAAACGCTTAAAATGATTTTTCTAAAACAAAAAAATTAAATAGGATTAAAATAGGAAACCATGTGAATCCTCCATTTTAGGTATAGGGTATGTTCAGCTTATGTAAAACACTTCGGGGAATATTTTTGTGGAATATTTTAACCTTCTAACTCTTCAATTAAAGGGACTTTTTTGGCCCCTTTTTAAAATGGACAAAAACGACCCGTAAGTTAAAGAGTTAGAAGGTTACAATGTTCCGCAAAAATATTTGCAATGAAATTCTACTATAAATCTTTGAAGACATCAGCATTGAAAATTTAACTTCAGTGCCAGTAATAAGTAAAAACTTAAAATGTGTTTAAGGGTTAATTTCGTACTTTATATAGGCATATATTATCATATAAAATTGTGTATAATTATATATTGGAACATATATACCAAGATATAATTATATACAATTTTACGAAATTATATCTTGTTATATATTGCATAATATATAGTGCAACATAGTACAATATCCACTTATATATAGACCTACATATATTAACATATGCCTCATATAATTATGTATAATTGTATCGAATTATATACCATTATATATAGTTGGATATGATTTTATTATATTTGATATATCTTATTCCATCAAATTAGATTAATTGTGTCAAATTAGATCTAATATGCTCATAATACGATCTAATTTGATACAATTAGATGTTCTCATTTTGCGGATATAATTGTATATAATATCAAAAGTCATATAATTTTTTTTGGTAGGGTATTCAGAATGGGTGCTCAAATTTCCCACAAACCTTGATTTTAGGGAGAAACCATGGGAGTCTTCCATCTTAGGTAAAATACTACGAGGAACATACTTGTGCAATATTTTGACCCTCTAGCTCTTCAACTTACGGGTCTTTTTTGTCCCTCTTTGAAAAGGGTCCAAAAAATTCCTTTTCATTGAAGAGTTAGAGGGTTAGAATGTTCCACAAAAATGTTCCTTGTAGTTTTTTATATAAGCTCAACACGTCCTTTACATAAAATGGAAGTTTCTCATGGATTCCTATACCGCTTTACAATAAACATTTGCCAAAGGGGGAAACATTGACCCCCCAAAAAACATAGGACCAGATGTGAACTTTTAAAACGCCGATACACGAATATTTTTTTTTTTGGTTCCCTCTACCAGAATGAGTTGTCAGAACCTTATTGTTGTGGAAAAAATTTGATTTTGTTGTACATTGTTATTTACAAAACGCTTTTCAATTAAAATTTTTAGTTTTTATATGAGTTTTCTGGTAAAATTAATAATTAAAGCCCCGTTTAGATTATCACACAAGTGTGTTATACATGTCAGAAATGTGTTGTATAACGAAAATGTATAATAGTTTGAACACTGTTCGTTACACATATGTCAAAATGGGTGCACACATTTTAAAATACGGTCACACTTTTTTGACAAGATTTATTTTTTGAAATATTTTATAAAGTTACCACTTGTCTCAACACAAGTGTTGTGTTATTCACAAATAAATGTTAAACAAAGATTAAAAACAACTAGTGGTGAAAAACAGTAATAATAGAGGAAAAAATAACTGTTTTAATTTATTTGTTGTGTGTGTAGATAACAGTCTGAACACTGAAAAGATTTTCTTTTATACTTTTTTGACAACCAGACAATTTCAGCATACTTTTTGTCATACTTGTGTGAAGAAAAGTATAAGCACTTGTAAGATAATGTGAACGGGGCTTTAGCTACATTTTTGTGGCATACCAGTTCAAAAATAGATTTTATTACTTTTTATCAGCTGGTAATTTAAATAAAAAATTAAATATATATAGCTTTTATTACGTGAATAAGATATAAAAAAGACTGTTAAAAAAAATTTTTTTTTTCATTTCTGTAAAAAAAATTGGTAGATATTTTTTTTAAATATAATAACTAAAGGTCTAGTCCTAATAAAAATAATAATATGAAAATTAATTAATATAATTTGTTTTAATATATTATCAAACTTTGGTAATTTTTAGGATTTTAACCAAAAATTAGGTATATTTAAGGATTTATTAATGATATAGATAATGTGTTTTTGCCAACATATATATATATATATATATATTTGTTTAAATAACATTGATTATGAATGACACACTCAATCAGGACCTAATTACAATCTCCGAGTGGGGTCGCGTGAATAGGGTCGATTTTAATCCACGCAAGACCCAATGTTGTTTGCTGACTCATAGGACCGCTGAGCCATCAATGTCATCTGTTTACATGGGTGGTATCAGTATTGAGGAATCTGAAGCTCTTGATGTTCTGGGCATGAAAATACAGTGTGATGTCCGTTGGAAGGATCACGTCATTCAAGTGTCGAAAGAGGCATTCAAGTGTCTTGGCTTTCTTAACCTGTGTAAGAACTACTTCACTGCTTCTGATCTTCTCACTACACTCTAATAAATTTTTATTTAAATTTACTACCATAATGGTAGGCAACTGAATGCCTACCTTTTAAACGGTATAAATACTAAAAATGTGTAAAATTCACATATATAGGCACATTGTGCCTAAAAATTATAAGCACAAAATTGGGAATTATTTTCTTTAAAATACTTTAGGAACAAACTTCATGTGTGTAATTACAAAAGATTTGTGCCTAAAAGAACATATCCTTATGTAATGTCTCGGTTTGAGTAAGAAAGTTATCATTTTCTTATTGCGGACAACTGAAGAGTAGAGTGATGTCTACGAAACAATTGTATTGTCTATCATGAAAATGATCAACCCCTTTTTGAAACAACAAATAAAATCTAATATGACAATATCATATTAGAATTTGGACTTGAGGTAGAAGAATATTCTAACTAAATATATGAGAATAACATTTTTGTTTTGGTATTTAAAATGTCTTTTATGACTAAAATAAAAAATTCTATTCTAAACAAAAATAACTTAAACAATTTAATATTTTTAAAATTTTCCGTTTTCCCGGCAAAAATATATTATTTTCCGGGGAATTCCCAGCAAACTGTTCCCGGGAATTCCCGAACCCCGAACCTTAATCGGAAGCAATGAATTTTACATAGGCTTATCATAGGGTGGAAGTTTTCTTTTGATGTTCTTTTTAATTGGTGAGTTATTTGGGAATTAATTTTTATTCGTAAAAAATTGAAGCAAATCACTTGGACCAAAATAATTAAAGTTAAAGTGCTTAACCATAGTTATATAGGAATATATGTTGTTAGATAGATTTGAAAAGACTTAGGTGCCTATTCCTACTATTCCTACTGATAGTCTTAACTTTTCATGCAAAACAACAATAAAATTCAAAAAATTCATATTTTATTTGTCAATATTATGATTGTGTCGATACCAGGTTTTAATTTTTTTTAAGTTTTCAAACAAAAATTTAAATAAATATAATTTATTGTGACTTTACAACAACAAATACATGGGGAATACAGTCATATCTATAAGTCACAGAATTTTCGTAATAATAGGCACCTTAATTTCATTCAAAATCACATTTTTAGAAGTTGTGAAAAAGAACTGCTTTAGAAACGGAAAATGATAACTTAATGATACTTTGGAATCAATGAAAAATTAATTCCTTGAGATCACTTCCACTTTTTTGCTGGGATATAATATAATACATTTTTAAAAGTGATTTAAATGTGCTTATTATAATCTATGAAATAGCACATTTTAGAAGTAATTTTAATGTTTAGCCAATTTTTTTAGCGCCAATTTATTTATATTTTTTTAATGAAACATTTCATTTGAATCTGAATCTATTCGTTTAAGTCAAAATCAGATGAACCAAAGTTGTCTTTAATTTTTGTTCAACAGTTTTTTTTAATAATTTTTTAATATGTTTACTTCAGTCTTTAAATTAGAAAAAAGTTACGATATTGAATTAAATAAGATTAATACACTGAAAATTCTAGTCATCTACCCTGATTAAATTTCTTAAAAAACATGACTCTTAAGGCATGACTCTTAATACACTTTCAATATTTTTGATAAAGTTTTTTAAAATCAACCAATCAGAACAAAATATTTATAAAAAAAATTGTTCTTATTGGTTGATTTTTGAAAGATCAATAATATTTAAAGTGTATTCTTGCCTTTAAAGAATATTCAGACAATTAAAGCGTACTAGGAGTCTATTTTCTTCATATATTTTTTTATTTTTTTCGTTCCCCTTTAACAAATAAAGGCCATCATTTTATATTTGCTCAGGCCGATTTAAATTTCAGCTTTCAATTCATTAATGAATCCGGGAATCGCGGAATCGTTTTTCCCAGACATCTTTAGGAGTTTGTAAGCCGACCATCGTTAGCTGAAAACTCAAAGTTTTCATTAAACGATGCATTAAGTTCCAATGCTATAATTTAGAATATGTGATTAGTAGGGCAAGGAATTCCATGCACTTTAAAATCGAAAACATGCGCCTGAAAAATGTGACTAAAAAAGAAGAATATGCATTAAAAACATAAAAAATATGCACTAGAAACGATTATTTTTGCAAAAATAACGCACTTTAAAATATAAAAATATAGTGTTATTCAAAACCACCGCAGATTTTCTTTTATAAATAAAACACATCAAAATTGGTGAAAACTAAATTTTTTTATGTTTATTAGTCTATGTCTGCACTCTAAAAAATGTTTGTAATTTTACTACTATAAAATGGGTAAAGTTTTGTTTAATTTTACGAAAATTCGTTAAATATAAACAAAAAATGCGTAAATTTTTTTTGTACACACTTCCATACACAATAATACACACAGAAAGTATTTTTAGACATTATGTGTTCACAAACAAACACATTATGCCTAAAATTACTATCTTTTTGTTAAATAAAATTTTTACGCACAAAGTTGGTAAATGTACTAACTTGTAATAGTAATAAATACTCTGACATTTCAAATTGTAAAAAATTAAAAAAAAAAATTTTAAGTAATAAAAAAAAACTAAAAGAGATTATTTTTCGATTTTCACGAAAATCAGCAACAAAAGCTGCAACAGTATTGTGTACAAAATGGGTGAAGCAACATTAAAGGTGCTGTTAACAAAAATTTACATATGGTGACATTAGCAACCGTCTGAATTTTCTCAGTTAATGGAACAAAATATATTGTCATCGCAACAGCAGCACCAAAAAGAAAAGGTGCTTGGTAAAATGGATTTAATGATTTGCCATCATCAGCAACAACAGCCTCACAGCCATAGTTCCGTACAATCCTAGCTAAATCAAATCATACCAAATTTGAACTCTGACGATGATCTAGGATTTCATCCGTTTATCGAAATTCAAAAGGCGTTAGCTAAACTAATTGAAAGCGAAGAGGAGCAGCAAAATGTTAGCACAGGTATTCCTTCGAAACATATACCACACAAACAAGGAAATAATCAGCAGCAGCCGCATCAACAACAAACGATGAATTACATGCAACGTGCACGCATACCTCCACCAGAATTTAACCATGTAAGTAATTTCGAGGGTTATGGCGTCACTCCCAAACTACAAAACAATAGTATAATTATGTCGTTGATAAATTTATCTGGTAATTATAGTGGTTCAAACTATCAGCCTATTCATCAGCAACAGTAAAAATCCAGGCAATGCATGGAGTACACATTTAGGAAAGTTTGAACAACAAATTAATGATCAGCAAGTTCGCCAAGTTAAATCTATTTAATCCATTGCAAAATGATGGAAACAAAAAGGCTACACTGGACACGATTGGACTGCATGGATCCAGCAATTCTTTCGTTTCGACAATTGAGGTGTTTGCTGGCCTCACTCACAACCACAGTAGCAAGAAGTGATTTTGCACTAATTGGCTCAACAACAATAGTATACCTAATGCATATATAAACTTTCAACAAAGTTCGTAAGCACATGTTCAAAGAATGTTAGAATATTGAAAAACACATCAATTCTTTTAATTTCTGAATTTCGTAAATAAAAACATATGTTATGTTAATAGTAAAAAATTAAATAAATATGTGAATATGTTGTTTTATTAAAAAAAATGATTTTTGGTGGTTTTACTTTAAGCACAACTGTAGTAAATATACGCATTTTTGGGGAATTTTTACGCACTTTCTATGGATTTTTGCACATTTTTTGTGGATTTTTACGCATTTTATGCGTATATTTACAGGTAAAACGTGCTTTTTACGCACAAATTTAGTAAATTAACACAATATCTTCAAAATTTCATTTAATTTTTACGCACTTTCAATGTAAAGTTACACATTATTTGTGCACCAACTTAAACACAATGTGCGTATTTTTTTTCAATTACACACAGAGTAAATTTACCCAATTTATAGTAGCAGTACAGTTTCCTACTATAAGTTGGGTAAATTTAAACAGAATTTAATTAGAGTGTAGTCTATGACATTTACTTATGAAACACAATATCCGTTAAAAGTCCACCGCGACTTCTCTGGCAACACAAGATGCGCGTATCAAAATTTTCCATGACTTTTTGCCATAGTTCGGCCTGTATATCATTTATAACGCATATGATTTCGTCCTTCAGCTCTGGAATCATCTCCGGCTTATTAACATAGACCATACTCTTCACATAACCCCAGAGAAAGAAATCCAATGGTGTCAAATCACAAGATCTAGGCGGCCATTTGACCTCGTTGTTTCTTGAAATAATGCGTCCTGGGAACTTCGTTCGCAATAGGGTCATTGTTTCATTCACAGTATGGCAAGTGGCACCGTCCTGTTGAAACCACATGTGTTTCAAGTCCATGCCATCTAATTCAGGCCATTAAACGTTTCTTAACATGTCACGATAAAAAAAATTCCGCAATGCTCGAAATGCACTTCTTGCACAACGACCATTTTCATAAAATGTTTGGATAACTTTTACGCGTTCTTCAACTGAATATCGCTCCATGACTTAATTTGTACCAATTGTCGCAAAAAAAATTTTTTTAAATCTCCACAAATCACAAATACTTGCTTTCAAAAATCTGCACTACTATTGAATCACTCTATATATGTATGTAAGTTAGTTATTTTGCAAATAGACACAAAGCTCCAAGCTTTTCCATAGCTCAGTAAGGTTTTTAAGAAAGGTTATTTTTAAAAATAATGAAAAAAAAAATATTTTGATTGAATAAAATACGAAAACGTATCAAGTTTTTATATTTTTTTTTACAAATTATAAAATGCTCCTAAAAACGAAAAATATGCACGAATATGCATTAAAAAGCACAAAATTTGCATTAAAATGGCACCAAATATGCATTTGAAGTCAAAATATGCAAAAACGTGCATTTTTGTATAAATATGAAAAAATATGCAACTACAAATCGATGCCCTTTTGTTCTAAATTTGATGATTCGGATAAATATTTAGTCTACATTTGTTTTGGACTATCGAGAAAACACATGCATTTGCATGAAATTCCTTGACTTAGTGATTAGTTAAATTCCTGTGTTGAAGGAGATCATACGGAAACCATATATATAAGGACTTTTTAACATTTAGAACTTTTTCAGAATCCTCATGAATTTTTAAAGTTGATGGCAGTCATTTTCTTTAAAATCTATTTTTGGGTTAAAAAATTAACATATTGTATTTCTTTTAACATTATAGAATTACGTAGTTTTATTTTTCGACTTTCAAGGCGTAGTAAAAATTAAAGTACTAGCTTAAACAATTTTTCGGACATTTAAAGGGGGTTGACAATTAAATCATACTAACATTTAAAGCAGTTGACATTTATGATGCACAGTAGACCATACCACCTTACAGGCAAAAAAAAAAAGTGCGCCGTACACACTCCAATATGAAGTATTTTTGCAAGGCAATTTCAAAAAAACACTTTTTTTGCCGAACGTAGGGGTCGCCATTTTACATTTTTCCTTATATCTTTGGCATTTACAGGCGGATCTTAAAGTATGATACATCGATGTTTTTGTCTCGAGGAGACCAGTTTTTTGATCTAAGGGCCATTGACCTTAAGTATCCCGTTCTAGTTGTTACCCACCAGATCTCAGTTGCTACCACCCTTAAGTACAACCCTAATGTCAGAAAATTAAAGCTTGAAAAAAACATTAAACTTTTGCTAAGGAAGTTTTTCGATAAACCCAGTGAAATTTTTATTATTTTGTGGTTGGCGAACGTAGGGGAAGCCTTTTTAAATTTTTTTCATTGGATTTCACCTTTATAGCAAAACACTGATCTCCTCGAGGCAAAAAAACTGGTATATCATTTCTAAAATAGTACTAACGAGCTTTAAAAATAGTACTTTTTTGACCTCTATAGTACCAAAAATTTTTTTCATTTAATTTTTTTATCATTATAAATTAACAAATAAAAACTCATAAAAAATAAAGAGTTCTTTTATACTATCTAACTCATACAGCAATAGAAAAACGTAAAAATTTTAGTTAAAACTATTAAAAATTAGTTAAAAATTACGTTGCATAAAAAAATTCTAACAGATTACTTTTGTAAAATATTAGTAAGATAAGTACTAATATTTTACAAAAGTTTTAATATTTTTTCAATAAATTTATATTGTTCCAAGTTTCACAATAGACGCCCAAAATTTGCCAAAAATCCCGCATTTTTAAGTTATACACGAGAATGACACGGATATTATTATCAATAAGATACGTACTTAAAATTAATTTTTTTATTTAAAAAAAATGTTTCTTGGGTGGTTTAACTTAAAGCACAGCTGTGGTAAATATACGCATTTTGAGGGATTTTTACGCACTTTCTGTGCATTTTTGCGCATTTTATGCGTACATTTAAATGTAAAACATCCTTTTTTATGCACAAATTTAGTAAATTAACACTCAAATTTCAAAATTTAATTTAATTTTTACACACTTTCAATGTAAAATTACACATTATATGTGCACCAACTTAAACATAAAGTGCGTATTTTTTTCAATTACACACGTAGAGTAAATTTACCTAACTTCCCAGTGTAGAAACGGTAATGACATATCATTATTTTTTGGAGTACCAGTAATGACACCCACTTACCTTCTGCATTATTTTAAAACATATAATAATGAGTTACTGATAATGACTTATTTTTATCATCATTTCAAATAGAAAATAATTTTTTAAATTTTTTGAAATCTATTTTTAGACTCAATATTTTTTAAACACTGGTAAGGATATATGTAACCACATATTTATTGATTTTTTGTATGTTGGCGAGTAAGCTTACTTGTGTGCAGCAGGTCAATTATGTTTTTATCTATTAAATATTACATGTCGATATAGCTCAGATGGTAGAGCTGTTGACTGGCAATCTGTAGACCCAAGTTCGATTCCCGCACCAGCAAATTTTATTAAAAAAAAAATACAATAAAAAATATTTTTTTTTTATATAATTAATTTTTTTGAAAATCTATTTTTAGACTCATTATTTTTGTCAGTACTGGTAAGCACATAGGTAACGATATATTTTTTGATTTTTCGTATGCTGGTGTGTAACGACAACTCATTATTTTTCGCGACATCGCCATATAAAGGTAATAAGAAATGTAATAACAAAAGTAATTAGTTACCATTACCAAGTATGTAGTTACATAACCACATATCTGGTAATGATTTTCTACACTGGGTTATAGTAGGAGTACAGTTTCCTACTATAAGTTGGGTAAATTTCAACAGAATTTAACTAGTTTGTAGAGTTTAGTTATGGAAATAATATAAAAATAAAATTTAAAAAAATCTTAACAAGTTCGGGACGGGCAGCATGTTAACCTCCCAGCCAGCAATTTCGAAGCGCTCATAAATAAGATTCTTAAATAGCTCATATAAATGATTATTGTTTTTTTGAAAACATTCTCTTCTTGGTAGAAAATATGAACCCTCAGAAAACAATCCAAAAAGTTGTCTCTGCTGTTTTTGGAGCTCATTTCTGAGTCATTAATGATCATTAAACCGACTCACGAAAAAAACTAAAAAATTGCCCCCCTCAAAATAAACCTTGGTTTGTTTTATGATGATTCTCAAAATATTTCGGGTCTAGCAATGAGATCTCACGAGCTGGACCATTTTTAAAAAAGGTATTTCTTTTAGTTTTTGTAAGAAATTGCGTCTTAGCTGAAGACAACATACTCAATGTGGGTATCATATGAAAGGTTTTATAGAGGCGCGTCCAGCGGTATATATAGCATGTTCAAGCATATCCTGACATGTCATATTTTCAAGAATACTCTATAAAAAATAATTTTTTATACTTTTATACGGAGGTATTTGTGATTGAAATGTCAAACTTACATAACATAATCTATAGATGATTTAAGTGAACACGTGTTTCAGATTTTTTTGAAATTCGCGATTTTCCGCGTTTTATCAGAAATTCAATGTGGTTGAAACAAAATGTTCTAATTAGGGCAATATGGATACCAACACTTTTCTTTTGACAAGTAAATCATCGTTAAGTGGATATACTTCGTAATTTTGCAAATTTCGTACATTTTGCACGATGCTCTGGACCAAATTTAGTTAAAATTTTTCATTTTACTGCAATTTGCATTTGAATTCAGTTCGTAGTTGATGTAGGATAAAAATACAACTTAACAGAAAAAAATGCATCGTGCATTTTTTTGGTGGATTAACTTTTTTTTCGCGAAAAAAATTTATAAAATTTTAATAATAAGTTAAATTCAGTTTTTAGCAGATGTAAGGATAAAAATGAAAAAAAAACCAACATGCGCTTTTTTTGCGGAATTTCTTTTTTTTCGCGAAAAAACGTATTATAAAATTGTATTTGGGGTCAGCCTATATTTAGACTTTTCTTAAAAAAATTACAGACACGCGTATTTTGATAAAATATTTTATTTAATAATAAACCTACAAAAAATTTCATAAATTTTTTTTATTGAATTGGGCTAGCTCTAAATTTTTAACAAAATTTTGTCCAGAGAATCGTGCAATATGTACGAAATTTGCAAAATTCCAAACTATATCCACTTAGCGATGATTTACTTGGCAAAAGAAAAGTTTTGGTATCCATATTGCCCTATTTCAAAAAAATCTAAAAACACGTGTTCATTTAAATCGACTATAGATTACGATATGTAATGGCGTTTTCTTTTCTGAAAAAAATTTTGCCTTTTTTTTGCATTTTGCTTTTGAATTGCCTTTTTTGTGTTCTTTTCTAAATTAAGGGTAACATTCTAAGAGGGCTAGGTGTTCTTTTCTAAAAATGTTGCCTAAATAAAGGGCAAAAAGGCAACATTTTCGCCCTCAAAAAATTTACGGGGTAGAGTGTTGCCCTGTTTTTTTCTTTATGTCAATGCCATGTGTATATACTGTAATGTTTTTTGCCAGCTAACTCACAACTTGGTGGCCTAGGGGGTACTATCATGGCTTCTGATGCAGTAGGTCGCAGGTTCAAACCCGGGTTGGAGCAAAATATTTTTTTTTGTTTTTTTTTTTGTTTTTATAAAATTTTAATTAGATTTTTATAGTTTTGCTGTTATTTAGTATTTAACAATTTTTTAGGCTAAAAATAAATAAAAAATTATACAATTTGCTTTAAATATGAAAAAAAAAATTTAATTGAAAAAAGAAAATACATAAAAAAATTTATTTTTTACTTTGTCTGGAATTTGAACCCGTCCAGCCCATGTCAAAGGCAGGCATCACAACCACTAGGCTACAATTAGTAATAGTTTGCGTAAACAATATTGCATACGAGTATACAATACACATACATATGTTTAGAAAAATGCAACAGTGATTTTATTGTGTTCTATTCTGATTGAAAAAATGTAACATTTTAATGGGGTGAGGGCAACATTTTTAAAATGTTGCCTTTTAACAAGGCAACATTTTTTTCCAGAAAAGAAAACGCCATAAGTTTGACATATCAATCGCAAATATCTCTTTACAAAAGAGTAAAAAATTATTTTTTTTTTTTTTTTTTTTTTTAAAGAGAAGCAACACTCAGGAAATTCTTCCAACTAATTAACGTGTTGCTTCCTTTGTAAATGGGATAGAGAAGAAGTGAAAGGTGGTGAATGAAGGGCTTCAAATATGACAACACTGTAATTGCGCGAGATGTTGAATTTTAGAACAGTTGTTGCGCGCCATCTGATGGTAAGTTGGCGAACTTTGTTGAAGCTTTTTTTAGTTCATAGCCCTGTTATATTATTTTACTTCGGTGGGGTTAAGTGCTATGGGAACACCGAAGGAGGACGCTGCGATATGTATGAGGGATAGAAAAAACTCATACATATTACTATTTTTCATAAATTGATGTTGCCTTGGTTGGGGCTCGAACCCGCAACCTCACGTGTAACAGTCCAACGCGCTAACCATTACACCACAGCGCCCATTTATAGAATATCCTTGCAAATAGGACATAGCAGGATATGCTTGAACATTTTCTATAAGCCTTTGGACGCGCCTCTAAAAAACCTTTCATATGATACCCATATAGACTATATTTTCTTCAGCTAAGATGCAAATTTCTTACAAAAACTAAAAAGATATACCTTTTTTAAAAATGGTGCAGCTCGTGAGATCTCATTGCTAGACCCGATATATTTTGGGAATCATCATAAACCAAACCATGGTTTATTTTGAGGGGGGCACTTTTTTACTTTTTTTCTGTACATATAAGATGAATCGCTCTAATAATCATCTTTGTTTGCTGGGATTTGAACTTTAATTCCAAATATCTCTGCTAGGAGGTGCTGCAAAGGTTTAAAAATAATAAAAAATAAAAATAGATTTTCAAAAAAATAAATCATATAAAAAAATATTTTTTATTGTATTTTTTTATTAAATAAAATTTCCTGGTGCGGGAATCGAACTTGGGTCTACAAATTGCCAGTCAATAGCTCTACCATCTTAGCTATATCGACATGTAATATTTAAAAGATAAAAACATAGGGCTGTATTCATAAGTTAAAAATAACGATTGCACAACGAATGCACAACTTTCCCTTATGGGAATTTGTGTGTATAAAAAGATGTGCACTGGATGTTAATCGTTAGTTTTAACTTATGAATAACGCTAATAATTGACCTGCTGCACACAAGTAAGCTTACTCGCCAATATACAAAAAATCAGAACATATGTGGTTACATATATCCTTACCAGTGTTTAAAAAATATTGTCTCTAAAAATAGATTTCAAAAAATTTAAAAAAAAAATCTAGAAAACTATTTTCTATTTGAAATAATGATAAAAATAAGTCATTATCAGTAACTCATTATTATATGTTTTAAAATTATGCAGAATGTAAGTGGGTGTCGTTACTGGTAGTCCAAAAAATAGTGATATGTCATTACCGTTTCTACACTGGGTAGAAGATTATATTGGGTATACAAGTTAATAATGTCGATTTGGACAACATATGGCATAACTGTCTCATATGGTTTGTGTGAATAATAACAAATATGGTATTTTGGTGTGTAAACATCTGTCATTATAATTCAGTATTCGATAGACGCCAAAGTGTAAACACACGTTTTTCAATCGCTATAATAATCTCGAATTTTATGCCTAAAAAAGATGTTTTGAGGTGAAGTCTGATAACCTTCTTTCATTTGAAGAAAACGGCTGCTTAAAGTCATTAATTGTTGGTAGAAGCTTACGGTCAACATGCACCAACTTAAGAAACTTGTGAACGGTGTTGCAAATTTAGCATATTTAATGCTAGATTTAGCAATTTTTTAAATAATTAAGCATGAAAGAATGTATCTAGAATATAGAATTTTTCTAAAAAAAATTAGCATATTTTTAGCAGTTTTTACAGTTTTATTTTGTGTTTTTTAGAATATTTTGCATTAATTTGAATTTTTGCTATAAAAATATTATTGATGTTGTTTTCGATATAAAAACGCAACAAACAGTATTAAATCAACCTTTTTCCAGGGTTCTCGTATAACAATTGAACTGGAATTTTTATAGTTTTATAATAACATGTGAAAAGTGGTACTTTTAATTTATTATTATTTTTTTAACTATTTTAATTAAATTTTACATTTCCATTGTATTGTTTATTATATTCTCTACCTTATATAGTTAAATTAACACCAAATTTTATTATTAATAATATATTGAAATATAAGCATAAAAAAATCACTATTACCGGTTTCAAAATCACAGTTTATTCTAACCATCATGAATAATCTTTATTCTAACCCTCGTTTTTGAATAATTATCTCTTATTTTTCAATTTAAGTTTAAATGTAACCGAATATGAAAAAGAAATATTTTTTACTTTTAGAGTAAGTCCTAGGAATTATTTTTATACATACACTTTAACTACACTGCGCTAGTCGCAAATTTTAACACGCTGGGAACCCTACTGTTAAAGCTAATTCGGGTACGCTGAATTCAATGCTGATAGCCGTTTTTCAAAATTAGCGCTCGTATTGGCGATATTCGCAATTTTTTTTTATCAAAAAAATAATAATTTAAAGAAATTACATGACTTTTGATATTATATATAATTATATCTGAAAAATGAGAACATCTAATTGTATCAAATTAGATCGTATTATGAGCATATTAGATCTAATTTGATACAAATAGATCTAATTTGATGGAATAAGATATGGTTTGATACAATTTTATCCGGAATTTGTCCTCATCCAAATGTATCAGGTATAATATAATCATATCCAACTAGATATAATGATATATAATTCGATACAATTATACATAATTATATCAGGCATACGTAACTATATATAGGTCTATATATAATTGGATATTGTAATATGTTGCACTATACATTGTGCAATATATAACAGGATATAGTTATATATTTAGGATATAATTTCGTAAAATTTTATATAATTATATCTTGGTATATATGTTCCAATATACAATTATACAACATTTCATATGATAATATATGACTATATCAAAACTTTTTTACTTGGACTCTGCAATTTTTATTGATTTTTTAGGGTTTGGGTCATAGAGGGTAATGTGGATAGCGTTTGTGATAAATAGCGTTTACCTATCTTTTAAGAATTTTAGTGAATTTTGATTTTTTTTTCCTGTAACACCTGTAAACTTTTTCATTTAATCACACCAAAATCTTACAATGTAAACCACAAAACCACATGTATGTACACCACAAAAAGTAATAAACCTGACCGTGAAAATTATTTTTTAAAAGAATTTCATGAAGATAAGCCCAAAGATGCAGAAATTTAAAAACGGGAAACAGAGCATGCAATAAAAACCATTAAATTAATTTGGAGTAGATAAATTAAGGCAGAATGGATATTGGATATTTTCTAATGTTTTAAAACTTTTTTTTTTATTCGAAATAAACTGGTGTTTTCAAAAAATTTTAGTTTTTGATTAAAAATTTGTATTGAATTTGACAAGTAAATAGAAGTAGTTTTTAAAAACTACTATTTTTTGGTTAATTGTAATTGTAGCATTAAAATAATACGTGCCCTTGCTAAAATAATACGTTTTATAACACTGTGAGACAAATAGTAGGGGTCAGTGATCGGGAAGGGTTCAAACTACCGGGGAAAGTTATATCGGTAAAAAAGAAGTTATACGTGTCCCGGCGTTTCGCTGGGTCAACCCTAGGAATCGAGATATATCGATTTGACCTTTGGTGGTCTTTTTTTTTGACATAACTCCAGAACCACTAGTCCGATTTTGCTCAAGCAATTTTAAAAATTACAATTTCTTTAATCTGTTCATATAACGTTTTTCTATATACTCAACAGTTTTGCCGGTAAAAATAAATGTATGAAGAAAAAATATTTTTTGCCTAAAATATTAAAAAAAAGTAATAAACAAAAGGTTATTGACTTTTATGGTAGCGGTAACAAACATTTATTTTTACCGGCAAAACTGTTGAGTATATAATTATTATTGTATTATTCAATTGTATACCCAATAATCGCGGAACGAGAAAAAACACTATATGTTGCAATAAATTTATCAAAAACTTAATCCTTGGTTTACATTATGGCTATAAATAAATACACTTTTGAATTATATAAGTAGAATTAAACATTATTGGAACACTATTTTTATAGTTTTTGCATCGATCCGCGGTGTAGCGGAATGAATTATTTCTGTGTATGAAATGGTACACAGAAAGAATTTACAAAATTCTAATTAAATTTTTAAACACCTTTCTCATACCAAAATTGTAAATACAAAAAAAAACTTTTTAAAAGGCACCAACGAAGAAATTTGTATATCAAAAAAATTTCTTTTTTTCTGTAACTTTGAATTTTTATTTTTAAACAATTTTTATATGAAATTTAACAATTTACAAACGAGTTACAAATATTTCAAACAAAAAAAATGTTGGGAATAAAATTTCAATTTAAAAGAAAATGTGATTGCTTTTACAAATTCCTCATGTATTACTGGATGCCGACTGTTTCGTAAAAGAATTGAATTTATTTTGTAAATAATTAGGGGCCAGTTATATCGATTGTTCCTTTAAATATCATTAAGTGAGCAATTTTCAAATCGATCTTAGTTCCGACTACAAATTTGGCCCTAATATTTTATCTAAAAAATAATTACTTAAAAAAATTGCGAAATAAAATATTGAAAAAAAATGTTTTTAAATAAAAAAAAATCCAAATTTGAATTGCAACAAGGGCCGCACAAAAATCAGCAAAGGACCGCATTTGCCCACCGTTGCCATATATGACAATACCTTGCATATACTGTTCCATATATGCCATACATCTTCATTAGGGCGGGTCGATTTGTAGGGAGGCAAAAAAATCGCTCAACTGACAAGGGAAATCGTATTCCAGGGATCAAAATAAGAAACTTTTCCGGCGGAACCATATCTCTAAAACGAATTCTGATGTCCCAACTTTTGACCCGTAGGGGTAAAATTTTTAAAAATCCCACTTTGACCCATTTAGAGTGCCCCAATCGAGTCCAAATGTATGACCGACCCCCACTAACTTTGGAGGGCCGACCCAACCATGCCAAAGGCACACCCTCTGGAACCCCCTGGGGGGTTCCCCATACAAACATTTCAAAAAATCACCATTTTTGGCACTTTACAAATTGGTGCTCAAATGACCCACAAATCTGGATTTTAGGGAGAAACCATGGGAATCTTCCATTATAGGTATAGAATGTGTTCAGCGAACTTATGAAAAACACTACACGAAATATTTTTGTGGAACATTTTAACCCTCTATCTCTTTAACTTACGGGTCTTTTTTGTCCCTTTTTAAAAAGGGGCCAAAAAATTCCCTTTCATTGAAGAGTTAAAGGGTTAGAATCACAGATTACCCAGACAGGAAGCCAATGACACATGTCAAACAAGTAATCTCGAACCGTATGGTTATTTTGACATTTAGTAACCATTTTCCATTACAGTGATTTGCAAAGCGAGACAAAAAAAAGAAACATTAATAAGCAACGAGTGTGAGAGACCAGCTATAAGGTGTTTTTCAAACAATGTGACAACAACAAAAAATTGTAAACAAAAGCTTAAAGCGTAAATTTAAGGAAATTTGTTTTATATATTTTGTGTTATATTTCTTGTTTTTCCGCAAACGTGTGCAAATTATCTTTCCTATTATTTTGAAATTATCTTCTCGGCAGTTTTTTTCTCATAAATCGAAATTTTTTTCCGTAAAACAAATTCTTTCTCATAAAATAAATTCATAATCATAAATATAAAATTATAAATAAATTTCATAAATATAATAATAATAAATTTAACTTTGGCCCGCCACGAAATTTCACTGAACCATGATCCTCTTATGTCTGTGAATTGTATGTAATACATATACTCGTACCGCAGCGTCTTAATGGCTTCAGCGCATTGACCCAATATATGAATTTCGTTTTATGATGGACACTGGCAATGCTACCCGCGCTTATTCCTTTATAAGCTTTTGTAACGAAAAAGATGCTTTAGCTGACTTCGAATTACTCAAGTACTTACAGTGAGCAGCATAAGTCATGGTACCTGTAGTGTCCATTACTACATACACCTTCTTATCATGTTATACTATTTTACTTGTTCAATAATTGTCGTTCTAAAATATTTTATAATAATTTTATTTCCGTTTCCTTTCAATTTGCTTTTCAAAAATTTTCATTCTGATTTTAGATTTTGTAATAAAAACAAATAGATTATTTTATAAAAAGAACAAAAAGTTTTCTTTCGTTAATAAACATTTAAAGTTACCATAGTACCCCACTTGAAATAAAAGTGTTTTTAAAATTTCTCAAATAATATATTACAAAATATGTAATATTTATTTTTATCTCATGTATTAACTTGTGTACTGTAACAAAACAAAAAATGAGTCATGTACTATGCGAAACAAAAAAAATATAATTCGGAATTTGCAACTACTCCATATTTTTGCACAGCAAAAGTCTTGGTACCCTTTAAAAGCATTTTGAAAAAGCCATTGCAGCTCTGTTGTTTTTAATAATCTCTTAATAAATATTTATAACGGTACATTTTAAACATAATATATGCATTTCTAATTTAAAAAAGTATCAAAAAAATTAGTGTTTTATTAAAAAAAAGTGAAGTAACATGATTTGTAAAAATGTCTCGAAGACAATTAACAATTGCGGACCGAAAAATAATAATTAATAGCCACCAAATGGGAAAATATTTTCAAAAATTGCTAATATAATAAAAAAAAGCAAATCGACAATACAAAAAATTAGTAATTAATTCAAAGAAGAGAAAAAGAATTGAAAATAAACCACGAACTGGACATCCTGCAAAGTTAAGTAATAGAGAAGATAGAAAAATAGAAGCTAAAATTGAGGAAGATCTAATTAAAAGTGCAATTAAGATAGCTGCAGAATTGAACGAATCTTTTGACAATAGTGTTTCTGCAGACACGGTACGTATATCGATCAAAAGGACCAGGTACAATGATCGCACAGCACGCAAGAATTCTTACATTAACGAAATGAACAGAAAGAAGCGCATAGATTTCACCAATGAGTATAAAACAAACACAAATGAGTTTTGTGATAAAGTCATTTTACGGACAAATAGAAATTTAACATTTTTGGATCAGACGGACGTGCATTGGTATGGAGAAAAAATCTTAATAACGTAATCCAAAGAATACTCGTCAAGCAGGGAGGTGGTGATGTCATGGTATGGGGCTGTATGACAGCAGCAGGAGTTGGTAATTTGGTTATTATCGAAGAAATAATGAACAAAATAATATATTTAAATATTCTGAAGAATAATCTGAATAAAAGTGCTGAAAAATTTAAAATTCGTAAAGATTATTATTTTGAACAGGACAATGATCCTCAGCACACTGCTGCTGAGGTAAAGATGTGGGTTGCATACAATACCCCCACATGTTTAAAAACCCCTCCGAAAAGACCCGATATGATCCCTATTGAACCCTTGTGGGGTTCATATTGTAACTAATTTTCGCCTTTTCGCAGGGGTACCAAGACTTTTGCTGTGTAAAAATATGGAGTTGTTTTGAATTCATAATTATATTTTTTTTGTTTTGTATAGTACATGACTAATTTTTTGTTTTGTTATTGTACACAAGTTAATACATGAGATAAAAGTAAATATCACATATTTTGTAACATATTTTTTGATAAATTTTAGAAACTCTTTTATTTTAACTAATGTACCGTGACTTATGCTGCTCACTGTATTTGTAAGTGGCGAACAGTTATTTATCAGTGGTATACCCCGATATATATAGTTTGGAAGATTCTTTTAAAAAATTCTTTCCACAAATGCAAAGTTGCACAGTTTATTCAGCTTTAAAAAACAATAAATTTGTTGTGGGTCGGGAAGATGACCTATATCGTTGTTTTGCTTTTATCTAATTTGATGATCATGAAATGGTCTTGGCTGCTTAAAAGAAACTAACACCAAGGTCGTATACGTATGTGGGGTGTAGATTTGAAGATACAATGGGCTAAACCAGAATGTCATGATGTAACAGCAACAGTATGCAGTGAAAAACTTTGAATGTTTTACATTAAAATCACAACATGGTTATGGTATAAAATACATTTTACGATATGTTGACATTATTGGAGTAGAACTAAGGGAATGTTATCATTCAGCACAACGTTTCAATTCAAATCCCATTTGGATTGCTGGACAATCATACCAAAAATTGATTTATAATTGACAAGTTTATGAAAACAAAATATGGAAAGTATGGTACGGAAAGAACTAAAAGATTTTAATTTTTTTTTTTGTTACCTGTAAATATGGACAATTTTAATTTTTTTATGAATTGAAATTACTGTTTGATTTTGTTTTATTTATTTAAAAATAATTTTTTTAATAGGTGTGTTTCTTTACTTTTTGGGTAAAGTTCGGTAAAATGAGAGTAAGCCCAAAATCATCTCACAAAATGACAAATTTACCCAATAGTACGGGAACGCAAAAAACCACTTTTCTAACCCAAAAACTTATTTCAAAGAATAGTTTGAAACAGTGATAGGACTTGAAAATGTTTCTTTTGTGCCAAGTGTGTGACTAAAATGTGCCAAATGGGCCTTTATTGTGTCAAAAACTCAATTTTCACCGTGTTTTCAACATTCATTTTGTAAAAGTATTCTTATGGAATTAATTCTATTTTGAATGAATTAAAATTTTTTTGAATTCATTCAATTAAAAGGTGAATGATAAATGAAATTCATTCGATTCTTATTAAAGATTTGGGAATGCAGCCAATGAATGAATTCTTTAGGAATGGTTTCACGGAATTGTATACATATAAACATTTTCTAAAACTGAATTAAATTTTTCATGAATTAAACTTAAATTAATTCTTTAAAAGCTCTGAGCTAAATTTAAAGCATATGAATTTTTAAAATTCTATTGGTTATTCGGTAATATCTGCGATGACATTTTTTAGTTTTGCTTTATTCGAAAGGTATTTTAATACCAATAAATGCTTAGAAACTAAAAATTAAAGAATTTTCAAAGAATTGTTATTTATTAGCCCCTCAATTCATAAATGCTTTGTAAAGTCATAGCAGGTTTACAAAACGTCATTTTCATACAAAATTTGTTCAATAAACCTCCTATAATTTTAGAAAGCGTTTATGAATTTAGGAGTAAATTTTGTTGATAACCAAAATGTGCCCAATAGTATCGGTTGTGCCATTGTACCAATCAATCTTAGATTGTGCCAAAAATCCCATCACTGATGTGAAAATCCGTATAATTTCATTTGGCAAATGGGCACAAATACACATATTTATTCGCATTTAAAAGTTGTTTTTGAATTTATTCAATTAATTCTTGCTAAAAAACAAGTTTCTTTGCTTATTTCTTTATTTAATTAAAATTTTAAATTTATTTTTACAATTGTTTTTTGTTTATATTTGCATCAGCTGTTTTACCAAAGTTTACCCGAAGAAAAAGTCTGGGCAAATTTTGGTAAAAACAGAAACACTAATACACTTGCATTAGCGCTCTCATTTACCCAATTGTCGAGTACGGGAACGCTTTTGGGTAAATTTCGGTAACTATGGGTAAATTTCGGTAACATTGGGTACGTACGGGAACGCACTTAATGTTTATTTAAACCACTTTTACAATTTGTATGTGTTTGTTTTATTATATAAATAATAAATTTTATAGTCATTTAGTTAAAGTCTCCACATTGTCAGTAGTAGTGCTTGTCCTGCTTGATTTTAAGCTAACGATGGTTGACTTGCCAAATTCAAATGACGACATGGTATTCGCCTTCGAAATATGTCTGGGGAAAAACTGTCCTCCAACGGTTCTCGGATTCTTTAATGAATTTAAAGCTAAAATTTCAATCATAAATCTGCGTCTTCAGCAAATTTATAATGATGGCCTTATTACTGTAGAGTTGTAAAATGTCGATGCTTTTCTTTCCTTTGTTTGTTAAAATAAAAAAAAAATATATGAAAAAATAGTTTCCTAGTACGCTTTAATATTCTGAAAATTCCGTGAGTAATATAATAATCAAAGAGTTACATATAACTTTTAGGCCCAGCTTTTAGGATGTAGATTATCTTTAAACTTAGTTTAACGCAGTTTATAACTGGAATATTGCTTCTAAAATCTATTTTATTTTTCGTTTTCGGTTTAACTAAACCAAGTTTAACTCACATCCCAAAAACTCGGTCTTAATGTATTAATCTTATTTAATTCAATATCGTATCTTTTTCGAATTTAACTCTTTCACTACCCTTGTACACTACAGTGTACACATCTTTAAAAGAATATATAAAATTTAATAGTGCAAAAAAAATTTTATAGTTTTTACAAATAAGTTTATTAGCATCTTTGACTTCAAATAAAAATCATTTTATGTATAAGCAGTTCAACGTGGCAATATGGTCGCGATATTTGTTAATGAAGTCTAATTTTTTGAAGATTTCATAATCTCCGTGAAAAGGGGGTTTTGGTGTTTCTCTTAAACTAATGAAGATAGATAATTGAAATTTGGCATATAGCTTTGTTTTATGACGAGAAAAAAACCAACCAAAGGATTTTTGGCTACTCGAATGCTTAAGGGGTAAAACAGGGCTCAGAAGGTTGAAAAAAATCGATTTTCGAACGTCATTTTTGGTGGGTAGGAGGGAGAGGGGGCAAAATATGTTACATATTTTTGTCTAATTTGAAGACCCTTAACAAGAATCTGAAGTCAAAATAACGATACATCCGCAAACAAAAAGTCGGTAGTGAGGGTTAAAGACTGAAGTAAACATGTTAAAAACTTATTTAAAAAAAACTGTTGAACAAAAATAAAAAAAAATTTGGTTTTGTCTGATTTTGACTTAATCGAATTGATTCAGATGCAAAAGAAGTGTTTCCTTAATATTGCCCTACAAATAATAATAATAAATTGAAGCTTTTGTTACACAATAGGTTCAGAAATGGACTCTGTAAAGGCTAAACATTAAAGTTGCCTCTAAAATATGCTATGTCAGACATTATAAAAAGCACTTTTAAAAATGTATTATATTATATATTATAAAGAGTACTTCTAAATCACTCTAAAAATGCAAACAAAATGTACTCGTATTGATGTGATGAAAAAGTATACCTAAAAACCATACTTTTATTAACATCATGTAATCACTTTTAAATTACTAACAAAATGCTTAAATTGAACTACTGACAACATGGGACATCACGTGTAAAATAAATCAGTGTTAGAGCTAAATTGTAACTACTTCACAATCAGTTGATGTTATTCGGAGTGCTTTTAAAATAACTTTTTTCTAATGACTTTTTTGCTGGGTAAAGTTAAAAAACCTTATGAGTTACTGGTTAAGGAGTTTAAATTTGGCCTATTAAATTGGTCACAAATTTTATATATTAACCAAAAATTGTTCAGATTGTTACAAATTTTGTAAAACAGGTGACAATGCGCTAATATACATATATCGAAATATATAACTCAAATGTAATCCATTTATCACATTTTTTGATATCACCCAATAATAATCTCATTTTAGTAACATTTTAAAGAAAATTTAAAAGGTCTATCTACAAATTTTTATATCAACATAGAACACCTCCGAAGCCCATTAGGGATATTTACAATAAAATCGCGAAAAACATGAAACTTTAACAAAAAATGTATGCGTAAGAATTAGCAGACATTTTTTTTTAAATAATTAAGAAGAATACGTAAGAAAAATAATCATAAACGGTTTTTTAGCTTTCCTGAACAATTGTATATATGTAGATAGCCCTTATTGAATATAAACCCTTGATATAACATAACAAATGAAAAATGTATAAAATTTAACTGTGTAGAAAGTGCTTATTTAAAATATTACGATTAAGTCATTATTTTAATTTAAAAACAATGACTACAGTAGGCCATTATTAGGAAGTCATTATAAATATTATAAAAAAATGCAAAATGTATTGATATATAATTATTGTTAATGCAGATAGTAATCAGGTGCCATTGCCAATATTTTGCTGGGAAGTCATTACTGAAAACATCTTACTTTATTTTATACATATATATCCAATTTTTTACTAATGTGTAACGACTTATTATACTACCCACAATTAACAACTTATTTCAGTACTTTCTTCGTAATGACTTATTTGAGTCTATACCGGTACTCTTTAGGCAACCACTTACCTCCAATGACGCCCCCATATTAAAATAATGTGCTATTTCACCAAAGTGTAAGTACTTACAATTTTTGGTTTCTTATTCAATTTCCCTTTACTTGATGATGGAAGGTTTTGCTGGGTGTTGCTGGGTATTGAATTTAAAAAATTTGTCTTCTAAACTTCAACGTATTTGGTGCACCAGCTTATTTAAAGACCGCGAAAAGGCATACACCATATTGCTTTATGTTTTTTCAAGGCCTGGACTAGTGCCATCTAATTATCGATATTTGAAAAACTGCAAAATGTGCACACTAGACATCTCGAAACTCGACCTTTCGCTTAATAGCCGCCACCCTAATATCTATGTAATAATAAAAATAATAATATTGACTTTATAAATATTTTAAACCTGTTTTCTGTTTAAATAACATAACAAAAATATTGCATAACATTGAGGTGCTGGTTGTTTCCTTAAACAACAGCAACAACGACAAATACATTCAACTTTTGGTATCAATAACTTTTTCTTGGTTGTTGTATTTTCATTCATACTAGCTCAGTAAGTACCCAGCAAAAAACCTGCTTCGCTGGATGCAGCTTTGTAAGGGAATAAATAAAATTAATCCCTTACAAAGCTGCTTACGGAAGGCATGATTTTTCCATACAAAGGGCCCACTTAGAAGCACGTTGTTTTGTGAGAAAAAGCGCATTATTCGCTGCTGAAAAATTGCAGTAAATTAATGTTTTTAGTAAGTGCATTTAATCGCGAATAAATTCATGCACTTTTTTTGAGAGAAAAAGTGCTTTATTTGCTGCTGAAAGAATGCAGTAAATTCATGATTTTCTTTGAGCGCATTTAAATGTCACTCCCTATGAAAATAAATGCATGCATACAAAAAGTCAAGAAAAAACTGCTTTCAATAAGCGCATTATTCATTTCAGTTCATAAATATGATTTTTGTAGCTCCAAAGCCCAGAAATGGAGGCTAATAAAAAGCTTACTGGAAGCACATTACTCAGAAGCCTTTCACCACTGAAAAAATTGTTGAAAATTTTGTTATTTTAATTCAAATTTTTATTTTTAATTCGACTGAATATATAAAAAAACATAAAGTAAAAAGGAAGAATAAATCAAAATTAAAGATTAACAATTAAAATTAAGTAAAGTTAGTATTAAAATAATAATATATATTCAAATATTTTTTATATTTATTAGTTTTTTAGACTACTGAGATCACTGAACAATATATTGTTTAAAAATTAGCGTCTATATAAAGGTGTCCTTTAAAAATGCAATAAAACTTTTTCCAAAAAAAATCGATTTCTTCGACAAATTGTTATTTTAAGGTACATCCTAGTCTATATATTAAAAAAACAAAAAAAAAAAAAAGAATTGAACGAAACAATAAAAATTAATATAAATTATTTTAATTGGTTTCCATTGGATTTTGATTTTCCGAATCATCGTCTTCGTCATCTCCTGATGACGATGATGATGATTTTAAAAAGGAGTTTTTTCTTTCACATTTCTTCTTATATAGACGATTTTTGGAAAGTCGGAATGCCTTTCGCAATTCACACAAAAACAACTTTTTTGTTAAGCCGACATAAAATACAGCTTCTATTAGAATAACAAAACGAAATAAATTAAAATTTAATTAACATCAGTCTTACGAACTTACTATATACACAATCAACAAACTTGGGATAGTCTAATAGCCTATCCTTGTTCTGCTTTCCATCTACATTGATATCTAGCATGTATGTTGAATGAATAACATCAGTTAAACTCTTGTTTAATCCACCTGGCACTAATAAACTTTTTAAAGTAGCTATCTGCAATAATCAAGCAAAATCTATTCCAATATCTAAAATTAGTTCTTTGATTCCATTTTTTTTGATTATACCGCCTATTTTATTAAAATTTAGCATTACACCAATGTGGACGTAGTTACCCGGCGCCACTGTTCTTGTTATAGGACCCAGAGTTTTCCCCACAAGCGTTTCTTAAAGGAATATCTTTATCCACACCTTTTAAAATATGCAATAGAGCAGAAGTGCATTTAACGCTGGGACGGTATTCCAAAAACCAATCTCTTAAACTTTCGCGTAATGAATTTTCTTGAGAATTTAAAACATTTTCGACATGTGTGTCATATTCAACATATTCCTGTGAACCTTCAGAATGATCACTTGGACTTTCGTTTCTATTTTGAGTTACCTCTCTAAGGGTTAGCAAATTTTTATTTCTTTCTCTTTCAATAAATTTATTTAAATATCTTTTTTTCATGATTATGTAAGGAATAAAAAAATATGATTATTATATACTACTAGGTTTACTATTGAAAACGCGATTAGCAACAAATAAACAAAAGATTAATAAACAACAAAGAAAAACCCAAAAGACATCAATTCAAAAAAAACCCACATTAAAAATCTATTATAAAATGATTTGAGAAACAAAAAAAGAAGCGTTGTTACAAGAATAACAAAAAAAGGGGAAAAACCGTAAGCAGTTTTGGTTTTGTTTTTTACTTACTTTTTTTTATCAATTCAAAATTGCACGATCACTCGCGACGTTTACCTGCCGACTTTAGAATGCAGACTGACTCATGTTTATGTGGCGTCTTTACATTAAACTCTAGTAACGAAGAGTAAAACACGATTGAGATGATTCAGATTTCGTGCACATTAATCGTTGGATAACTTGCATTTTATTTTACTCCCTTACAACTTGCTTCGTCGTAAGGGAATAGCGTAGCACTATAATTTTTTAAATAACTTGCTTACGACTTGCTTCGTTTAAGGCAGTTTTGCAGGGTATACAATCAAATCGCAAAATTTTTTGTTTATTATATACGCATAAAGTGGCGCAACTCTGTAAAGCAGAATTTGTAGCGCTTTTTTAAGCGCTTCGTATTTTTACTGCTTCCAAAATACTAAAATTTTTTTGCTGGGTAACTAAATGCTTTCTGTCGTTAATCCATTTTGGCCCAACACGTATGGTATGATGCAAATATCAATCCAATGCACAATGGCTTCAAGTTCACATTTTTTTGGCCAAAATTCAACTTATGCGATTTTTTGTCCCAAAACTTTGTTCGTAATTGCAATCTAATACCCAGTACTGTACAACAACGTAGCTAGCTGAATTAAAGGGGGTTCGAAAAAACACTTTAAAAATAAAGAATTAAAAAAATCAGCTTCTACAAAAATTTTAGTAGAAAACTTGCAAACGGTTTCAATTTCACTTTGCTATTTTTATTCTAATTGTTAGTACAAACAAATACTTTAATAAACATTTTTGCTATTCTAATTTTACAAATTACTGATTTTTAACTACGAGTAACTTCCGTTGTTGATTTTAAAAACATTTAACAAATATTTTGAAACCGTGTTGGTGAAATTAACAAAATATTCTACTAATTGAAAAGGGAAATATTGAAAGAATTTTGTCTTTCTATAACAATTAAAACTTCTACTTACGCATTTAGAATTAAACAAATGCTCATCTTTTACGAAAAAAATCGTAACTGTCCTCATATATTCTATTCTATTTTTTTATTGCTAGTCTAGACTGGGGGTCAGTAAAATACAAACTTAAAAAGTTTTCTGCTAAGTTATGCAATTCTTTAGTTAAAATTAGAGATGGGCGCGTGAGTGAATTTTGACTCACGCTCACGAAAGAAAAATAATAATCACGCACGACTCACTCACGAACATTTTTTTATAATTAGCTCACTGACGCTCACGTGATTAATTTTAATTTGAATCACGCTCACGAAGTACTCACGCTCACGAAATACTCATGAAAAATATGAAAAAAATGTCCAAAAAAAACTATTGGACACAAATAGAAGGAGTGGAGACAGGGTTTTGAAATTTGTTACACTGACATAGAAGCCCTTAGTTAAGAAAAATTTTAATTTAAAAATATTATTAATTAAAAAATATTATATTATTATATTAGGACGTATAATTACAAAAAGTACCCAGGAAAACTGTTTACAATCGGTTGCCAACCACACCAATTCTGCAACTGGTTCCACTGCAACCGATTCCATGGAACTGGTTCCGGAATCGCTTGCAGTTTTCACCCTCACTATGTCATAGTGAGGGTGAAATAGTTGAAAATATAGTGATAAGCAACTACGTATTTTTTAGGGTGTAACAAAAAAAAATAATAATATGAAAATCACCCAGCAAAACCTTCTATTACCAGGTACATTGAAATGTAATAAGAAACCAAAACTTGTAACTACCCTACGGGAAATTTTAACAAACTGTCAACGAACTGGCCCCTTTATATGATATAGACTGCTCACTTTTACATGGCGTTGTCATAGGAGGGGGAAATTGACACCTTGTGACATGTTAAAATTTCCCGTAGGGTACTTACACTTTGGTCGCATAACACATTATCTTAACATGGGGGTGTCATTGGGGGTAAATGGTTGCCTGAATCGTACCGGTATAGGCTAAAATAAGTGATTACGAAGGAAATACTGAAATAAGTTGTTACTTGTAATACTAAATTCACTAGTTAGCTAAAATAAGTGCATACTTGTATGGAGTGAAATAAGTCGTTACACATTAGTACAAATTTCATTGGTTACAAATAGGGAATAAAATAAGACGTTACCAGTAATGACTTTGTTTAAAAGTACACCGATCCGAGCAATGTAATTAGACTCTAAATTTTTATTAAATCGTACTTTCGCATAATAAGTAGTTATAATATAATACGAATAACTTATTTTTTTGTTTTTGTTTTTAAAGAGAAACATCACTCAAGAAATTCTTCCTATTAATTAACGTGTTGCTTCCTTTGGAAAGGGGATAGAGAAGAAGTGAAAGGTGGTGAAAGATGAAGGGCTTCAAATATGGCAACACTGTAATTGCCCTAGATGTTGAATTATAGAACAGTTGTTGCGCGCCATCTGATGGTGAGTTGGCGAACTTTGTTGAAGCTTTTTAATTCATAGCCCTGTTATATTATTTTACTTCGGTGGGGTTAAGTGCTCAACACCAAATGAGGACGCTGCGATATGTATGAGGGATAGCAAAAACTAGTACATATTATTTTTTTATAAATTGATGTTGCCTTGGTTGGGAATCGAACCCGCAACTTATTATTTTTCCCTTATTAATAAGTTATTATTAAACACAATATCGTTAATATATTATTTTAAAGGATCCAAATAAGTAGTGATATATCTCCATGTCGGTAACTCATTATTTCAAACCTCCCTCATAAGTATTGATGTATCACAATATTAGTAACATATTACTTTAGGTTTCTAAGTTTAACCAAGGGTAAACGGGTACCCACTGCCAGGCAATGCGTGAAAAAGGTCAAACCGATTACCAAGGTTTTGCTGAGCAATTAACATAATTTTTTTTTAATATTATCAAACTTTGGTCATTTTTAAGCTTTTAACCAAAAATTAGGTGTACTTAAGGATTTATTAATGAAATAGATAATGTGTTTTTGCCAAAGTTTATACTTTCTTTTTTTAATAATATTGCCTTAATTGTTTGAAAAAAAATTATACCATTTTATTAAAATCTAAGAAAGTTGGAAACTTTTTCGTAACCCATAAAAGATGAAATTACAAAAATACATTTTTTGATACTTGGAAAAAACATTTTTTTATAGTTAAATTAAGAAATCGGTTCTTTTCTGTATTTTTTCTAATAAAAAATTATAAGAGTAAGACAAAATTTTAAAATCAATTAACATAATTTTTTAAAGTTCCATTTAACTTTGATATTTTTAGGCTACCAACAAAAATATTGTAACCATTCAAAGATTAATTTGATATGTTAATTGCAGACTTTTTTACAATTTAATTATCTTTTATTGATTCGAATATATTAAAATATTTAAAAAAAGAAAAATTTTAAAGATACCTCTAAATATAAAAATGATTTTTTACCAATTTTTTTTTTTTGTAAGATCCAAAAAATTCTTTTTTTTTTCATTATATTCTATGTTAAAAATTTAGCGACTTTAGCGACCTCTAGTGTAGACAGAATGAGTTATACCAGAAAGGTTAATATTTACAAGATTAAGTACTTTTAGTATATATACAATAAAATATTTTCGTCCAAATCGGAGACACAAATTTTTTTTTTAATTTTTGGTATGGGGCAAAGCACTGTGCGTCGCCCCCTGACGATTGCCTTATTCAAAAATAATACTTGGATAGGGACATGCTTTTAATAGATTGTTTTTCATAATTTGTTAATTATGTTTTGGGATTTTAGCGCATTTAATTCCTTTAATTTTATAAAATTTTTAAATATTTATATTAAAAAATTCACTGTAAATCTTTAAATGTTATTCCAAATTTTTGTGGAGGAACAAAAGTTTTCAGTGCTTTGTACAAGAAGTCGATTTTTTCTTTACATAAGAAATCTGGCAGAAGTATAAGACACCCGTTCGCTAGTATCTGAACTGACTGGAATACACATTATTTGAAGGAGGAGAAAATCTCTGGAATTTTTTGCAATCTGGTTTAATATAATCACGCAAACTCACGCACAAAAATTTACTCACGCACGACTCACTCATGAACATTTTTTTAACTCACACTCGCGCACGACTCACGTGAGTGCTATCACTTTAACTCACGATCACGCGTGAAATCCCATCTCTAGTTAAAATATAGTACTTTGTTAACCCGAGTAAAAAAAATAGTATGATGCCATATGTAATGTTATCTTATTTTACATAATTGGAGATATACTATGATCCGAAAAATGGTGGAGAAAATTATAAATATATAGATCTAAATATATTGAATCATATAGAATCTTACCCGAATTTTGTCCCGATATAATCATATCTAATTTGATGTAGAAAGACATAATTATATAACGTTTTATATTTCAGGTTAAAAACAAAAACTATTAAAAAGTACTAAATAATAAAACCCTTAAGAATTCAAAATTTAATATTTTGAAATCATACATAAATATGTCCCAAAAAAACTCAGATTTTTTACATTGGGCTATACTTCAATATATCTAAAACTTAAAAAAAAAATTTAACACTGACCTATTAATACTTTATATGTTTTCCAACAAAACCATTTTTAATTATATATGACGCTGTATTAAAATTGTCATAGCATATGTAACTAGATATGGCACATATAAATATATATGGGAACATATATGTTCTTACTGATCTATATATGACATCATACATAAAATTTTTGAAAAACTAAAAGTTATATATAATTATATCCGCAAATATATAGTGTCTCACTTGAGCATATATAAACATATTAGTCCATGTTAAGTTATATAATTTTCTATATCACTTTTTTTACTCGGGAAAAGTACGTGGTTGTTGGTTATTTAGTCTGGCTTGAGGTCCTATATTAAAAATTGAAAATAAATAGTTTTTATTTTAATCTATAACCCAGTATGCAAAATGAGTCGAGCTCGTATCGAAACTGAATCATTTTCTCGTATATTCGATATTTCATCGAAACAGCGAATATTTTTACACGGAAAATATGATTAATAAAAACGAAAAAAAAAATTTTTTTTTTTTTTACCTTTCTCTTTGTTAATTTTTTTATTTCTCTTTAATGTAATTTTCTTCAATTTTAATTTATATTCAAAGCAATTTTTTTTGTTCCAACACCAGCCACGATTCGAACCAACGTCCTTTGGTTTAGAAGTTCATCGCCTTACCCCTTGAGCCAAACCGAAGTGATATATATAGTTTCATAAACATTTTTTTAAAATTCAAATTGTTTTTATTTTATTTAAATCTATAGCTGTGTTTGTGTGACTCTCTATCACCATTATCAAGAACGATTTTGACAGTTTTTTAACGTATTCAGGCTTTCTACTGTCAAAATCGTTCGAGATATCATTGATAGGAATGCCGCACAAACGCAGCTTATCTTTATAAACTTCATATTACCCAACAAACATGAATGTAATAGTTAAAGAAATGCTCTAAAACGGCATTCACATCTAAATCTTAAACGTGTGTTTAGCTAAAACGAATGTAAGGCTACATTCACACCTAATTCTTAAACACGTGTTTAGCTAAAACACGTACAACTGTTGTAATAGAATAAAGAGCTAAAATACGTGTTTTAGCTAAACACGTGTTTAAGAATTCGGTGTGAATGCAGCCCTAAAAAAAAAAAAACTGTTGTAATAGAATAAAGAGCTAAAATACGTGTTTTAGCTAAACACGTGTTTAAGAAATAGGTGTGAACTCAGCCTAAGTGTAAGGCTGCATTCATAAGTTTCATAAACATTTTTTTAAAATTCAAATTGTTTTTATTTTATTTAAATCTATCTTTATAAACTTCATATTACCCAACAAACATGAATGTAATAGTTAAAGAAATGCTCTAAAACGGCATTCACATCTAAATCTTAAACGTGTGTTTAGCTAAAACGAATGTAAGGCTACATTCACACCTAATTCTTAAAAACGTGTTTAGCTAAAACACGTATTTTAGCTCTTTATTCTATTACAACAGTTCTTTATTCTTTTACACTCGTTTTAGTTAAACACGTGTTTAAGATTTAGGTGTGAATGCCGTTTAAGACTGCTGGATATTAATTTAATTAAAAAAAAAAGATAATTCATACAATAATTACTTTTCAAAATTAAAGAAATTCTTTTTTAACTGGACAATTTGGTTTTTAGCTGGGAAGTGGACAAGACCCAAAATAACTGGACAATCCAGGCCATTCCAGATCATCTGGCAACCCTACCTACACCACTATGTGGAGAGGGCATAATAAGTTTGTGCTGATGTTTGTAACACCAAAAAATATTGTACTGAAAGCCACCTTATAGTATACCGATCGACTCAGAATCACTTTTTATTTCGATTTAACGAAATCTGTCCATGCATTCTTGTGCGCAAATATTAATATATTTTGATTATTTGGTACACCTACTTACGTCGGCCCAAGGACGAAGCCTGCTGATTTTGGTTAAAATCGGTCCATGTTTAGACCTAGTTTCCATATATAAGGCTACCCCAAAATTGGCTTGGTTGCACGCTGCAGGTCACAAATATTAAGATATTTTGATGAAATTTGGTACACCGACTTATGTCGGCCCATTGATTTTGGTTAAAATCGGTCCATAATAGACCTAGTGCGCATATAAGGGTCCCCCAAAATTCACTTAGTTACACTCTGCAGGTCGCAAATATTACGATATTTTGATGAAATTTTGTACGGACGAAGCCTATTGATTTTGGTTAAAATCGGTAAATGTTTAGACCTAGTGCCCATATAAGGGTCCCCCCAAAATTGTCTTGGTTACACACTGCAGGTCGCAAATACGAAGATATTTCAATGAAATTTGGTTCGCTGACTCATATGGTCTCAAGGATAAACCAATTTATTCTAGATAGGATCGGTCCATATTTTGACCTATCGCCAATATGGGCTATATTTGCGATTTTCTCTTCTTTTATAATTTTTTAGAAAATTTTGACACAAGTCCCATTTTAACCCATTCGAATTTCGGTTCCAAACATTAGTTGGCTTTTAACTAGACTGGTGTAGGGTATTATATAGTCGGCATGCCCAATAGAGCGTACCACATTACAGGCAAAAAAAAAAGTTCGACGTACACCCTCCAATATGAAGTATTTTTGCAAGGAGGTTTCAAAAAAAAATTTTTTATTTTTTTTGCCGAACGTAGGGGTCGCCATTTCACATTTTTCGTTATATCTTTGGCATTTACAATCGGATCTTAAAGTATGATACATCGATGTTTTTCTCTCGAGAGCCATTGACCTCAAGTATCCCGTTCTAGTAGTTAGCCACCAGATCTCAGTTCCTACCACCCTAATGTCAGAAAATTAAAGCTCGCAAAAAATCATTAAACTTTTGCTAATGAAGTTTTTCGATAAACCCAGTAGAATTTTTTTGAATATATTGGTTACCGAACGTAGGGGTCGCCTTTTTAAATTTTTTTCATTGGATTTTTCCTCTATAGCAAAACTCTGGTCTCCTCGAGGCAAAAAAATCGATATATCTAACTTTAAAATCCGATTTAACTTTTTTTTGAAGTACGGTCTAATGCCCAACTTAAACTTATTTACTCGTTCTATATAAAATCGGCAAAAAATTATGAAAATATTTATTAAACGCCGAAAAACAAATTTTCTAAAATTCGACTAACGCACACTCACGAACAAATTTTTTTCTACTCACACTCACTCACGTTCACGTGAGTTTCACTCACGCGTGGTTCATGTGAATCACGCAAAATGCTGACGTGCCCATTTCTAGTTTTAGCCTACTTCTACTAAAATAAGCGATTCTCGCACCGTTTTAAATAGTGGGTAATTTTGATACTTGAAATGAAAAACTTTTCGAATAACATACAGAAACACTTTTTTATATTTTTCCAACAATGGTGGGAAAAAACCTTGCATGACAGAAAGATTTCACAAAAAAGTTGTAGAAACGGTCGTGTGGGAACAATGACATTTTATACCAATTCACAACGTTTTTGTTTCAAATCTCACGTTTCATGCAGAAACTTTGTCGATGCCAGAGAGACAGGAATTACCTACTGGCAGGAGTTATTAACCAAATTGCGTGTGCTACTTTTACAAGTGTTTAAGGAAGAAGTTTAATAAAGCTGATAGTAAGAGCTTTAATTCTAAAGTGCAAAAAGAAATTTCTTAGGTTACAAGGCCCAAACAATATCCATTTTTCGATAGAGACCTTCTCATGGAGGTGGTGTAAAGATAGGGGTAGTCGGATTTTGTTTCCATTTTGGTATATCTCTCTTAATTTTGGAGATATGTGTCATATGTAATGGGAAGATATAGGGCGATCTTTAAAACATCGGATACAGTGGTAGCGCCATCTACCAGGGTATAGCAGAGATACACGTCGGTAATGTATTTCTTCATAGTTTCAATGAAAATTGTAACTGGAACTCGACCATTGAAACTTTTCGTAGAAGCTATGAAACAGGTTTTATTAAATTCAATTTTCATAAAAAGTTCGTAAAATTAATGAAATCCTTCATAAAATTAATAGGCCAATCGTCCAATGAATAAATCATTCAGCCAATGAAGAGCTTCATAAAACCTATGAAGCAATTTAATTTACTATTTTTTATTATGGTTGGCTGTTATCGTTGCTAAGCTGGAGGGGATAAATAAAAAGTATTTAGCAAATGAAAAAGCGTAATAAATTTGTAGCATATTTTAAGGATGTACAAAATATATCTAATGAGAGAATTCATTAAATTAAAAAGTTTCATAAAAAAAAGTTACGAAAAAATGAATATGATTTATAAAAAAATTTCATAGTCCAAAATTAATAATAAAAAAATAATTTAAAAAAAATAAAAATTATAAAATATTATTATCTCAGGAAGGAAATGACGATATTTTACTGAAAAAATTAAAAAAGTAAATACTATTAAACAATTTTATATATATAAAGAACATTTTCATTAAATTTTTTTTAACGAAACTATGAAATTTTATGAAAGAAAAGTTATGAAAAATTTCATAATATTAATTAAATATTATATAAATAATAAAATTCTTCATGGATTCTACGAAAAAAATTCTATGAAATTATATCATTAATATCATGAAGGATAATTTTTTCAGTGTATGAATATCTCAGGCACGCAGCGAGAGGGGGGGGGCTTGGGGGCTCAAGCTCCCCCCCGAAATTATTTGACAAATTTTGAAACGTAACAAAATACGTCGAAAGCAACAAAGTTTTAAAAAAAAATTTAATAAAAATATTTATTTTATTTATATTTAAATGGCCAAGTTTCTTAAGTTTTCGCAAATAAAATAGACCCGAAATCCAATTGCGAAAACTGTTTTCTAAAAATTTTTTTAAGCTATTTGATGTCCGCAGAAACTGTTTTTGTTTATGGTTTTTTTTTTAATCTAGAATAGTTATGTATGCTAGGCATAATCAAAGAGGTTAGAAAATAAATTAAATGCAATCCTCGCATTTACTGAGAAAAAATTTATAAAATGTGGCTGCAAATAGAAAACTGAAATTGTTTTCCCCACCTTTTAATTAATAAGTGTCTATTTTTTATTGTTACTACTAATAGTTTTCTTCATATTTACTATAATTTAGACGTATAATTGATTCCCATAAAATTTAGCAGTTCCCTCCTTGCAATTTTTTCCCAACAAAAATTTATTCTGGAAGTGACTGTAAATTAAATATATATATATAAATTCGGATTTGTTTGCAGTATATTTAACAAAAAGAGATTCTGCGGTTTTAGAAGATTTTGCAAAATGATCATCGCGGTCAGCATCTATGTTTCTAACGTGAAATGAAAGTACACGTTGCTAAAAGAGAACCCTCAAAAGGTTTTGCAAATCTAGTTCTGATTTGAATTTGATGGCCTCTCGAAACATGTGTCTATTTTAGGCACGTTCTCGTCACAAAGACGCACTATCAGTTGCTTTTTATTCAAATGTTTGTTATTAGCAGTTCGGTGTTAAAAATTGTCCAAATCTATTCTATTTTCCTAATTCTAACACAATGCACTCGCATAAGTACCCAGCAAAATTGTTTTGAACTGGTTACCTCTGAATCTGTTATAGAACAGGTCATTGTACCACCGGTTCTATGGAACAGTTTCTAGAACCGATTCCTGGGAGTCAAAATGTAAGGTTTCACTGTCGCAGAACCAGTTCCAAAGCAACCTGTTCTAGTTTGGTAGAACATAGAATTAGAACAGGTTGCATGCATGTACAAGTTGTTGTACAACCGGTTCTTTGTATATGCTGAGTGTTAGTCTATCGTAAAAAAATGTCGAAATCGGTTTGGAAATGTGAGGACCCCCGGAAATTTCCACACAAAATAAAACATTGGGTACATTCGGCACACTGATACAATTTAGTGCATAGTATTAATGAATTTGTTCATTAATACTATGCACATTAATTCAATGAAAATTTTTCATTAAATCAATGAATTCAGATTAATGAAATCGATTCATTAATAGTATGAACGAAAATTCTTTCAGATATTTTTGCGTTCTTACAGATATTTTTATAAAAATTTTTGCCTCTGTATACTGCTACCCAGTGTAGAAACGGTAATGACATATCATTATTTTTTGGAGTACCAGTAATGACACCCACTTACCTTCTGCATTCTTTTAAAACATATAATAATGAGTTACTGATAATGACTTTTTTTTATCATTATTTCAAATAGAAAATAATTTTTTAGATTTTTTTGAAAATTTTTTGAAATCTATTTTTAGACTCAATATTTTTTAAACACTGGTAAGGATATATGTAACCACATATTTTTTGATTTTTTGTATGTTGGCGAGTAAGCTTACTTGTGTGCAGCAGGTCAATTATGTTTTTATCTATTAAATATTACATGTCGATATAGCTCAGATGGTAGAGCTGTTGACTGGCAATCTGTAGACCCAGGTTCGATTCCCGCACCAGCAAATTTTATTTAAAAAAAAAAATACAATAAAAAATATTTTTTTTTATATAATTAATTTTTTTGAAAATCTATTTTTAGACTCATTATTTTGTCAGTACTGGTAAGCACATATGTAACGATATATTTTTTGATTTTTCATATGCTGGTGTGTAACGACAACTCATTATTTTTCGCGACATCTCCATATAAAGGTAATAAGAAATGTAATAACAAAAGTAAGTAGTTACCAAAAATTAGACGCAGGCCCACCTTTTAGAGTACCGGTCGATTTAGAATCACTTTTTGGTTCGATGTAACGATGTACGTCTGTCGGTCCGTCAGCCTGCCGTGGACAAAGCCTATTGATTTTATTTAGAATCGGTTCATATTTAGATAAAGTACCCATATACATAAAGGTTCCTACAAAATTGACTTGTTCGCACGCTATAGATCGCAAGTACTAAAATATTTTAATGAAATTTAGTACGCTAACTATAACTAGGTCCCAGAACAAACTCTATTGATTCTAAATAGGATCGGTCCATATTTGGACCTATCGCCCATATGTACTCTATTTCCGATATTCTCTTAAATATCGTTAAAAAGGATCTAAATTTCATAGGATTTTTCTAATTTTTTGTCATTTTAAAGACAAATTTTGACACACGTCCATTTCAACAAATTCGAATTTCGGATCAAAACATTAGTTGGCTTTCAACCAGACTGGTATAGGGAATCATATAATCGACATGCCCGGCTTAAATATTTTTACTCGTTTTTTGAATTTTTTGTGTTTTTGCTTTGAATTTTAATAATTTTGCCGTTGTTAATTTTAGCAATTAATTAATTTTGTGTTAATCAAGTAGGTCAAAAAAAGTTTTATTATAAGCACGATTAACCGTTAACCGCGATTAACTGCACCAATTTTAACCGTAACCGCGGTTAAGCAAAATTGTGGTTAAATGCAAACTCTAGAAATAAGTATTGCTGCCATTTAAATGTATGTATTTTATAAATAAGGTTTTGTGTGATAAAATATGTTAATATTTATTTCAAACATTGTCTTTAAACATACAACTTAAAGTGGCTGGTCATCTTTATATGGACACTGTAAATATATTCAGATTCACTTCATTTTCACAATAACTACGTATGTCTATAGATCGAGATGTTCTTGTTATTTGCCCCAGGAATTGTAGCTTACTTCAACAAACATAAGAATATTCAGCTTTAATTTTATCGTGTTCTAACCGATGTAATGATAAATTTTTATACCCTACACTACTACGTGGAGAGGGTATTATAAGTTGGTGCTGATGTTTGTAACACCTCAGAATTTTTTTTTTTATTTCGATTTAACGATGTCCGTCTGTCTGTCCGTCTGTCTGTCCATGCATTCTTGTACGCACTCTACAGGTCGCAAATATTAAGACATTTTGATAAAATTTGGTACACCGACTTACGTCGGCCCAAGGACTATTGATTTTAGTTGAAGTTTGTCCATGTTTAGACCTAGTGCCCATATAAGGGTACACCCAAAATTATCTTTTTTACACGCTGCAGGTCGCAAATTCGAAGATATTTCAATGAAATTTGGTACACAGACCTACGAAGGACGAAGTCTATTGATTTTGGTTAAAATCGGTCCATGTTTAGACCTAGTGCTCATGTAAGGGTCCCCCCAAAATTGGCTTGGTTACAAGTTGCAGGTCGCAAATACGAAGATATTTCAATGAAATTTGGTTCGCTGACTCACATGGTCCCAAGGAAAAAGCCTATCGATTCTAGATAGGATCGGTCCATATTTGGACCTATCGCCCATATGGGCTATATTTTCGATTTTCTTTTATGATTTTATAGAAAATTTTGACACAAGTCCGTTTTAACCCAATCAAATTTCGGATCCAAACATTAGTTGGCTTTAAATCAGACTGCGTGTAGGGTATTATATAGTTGGCATGCCCGACTTTAACTTTTTTACCCGTTTTTGATAATTTCATTGAATATACTTTGATTTTAAACTAGTTTTTTCAATTTCTCTTTCAGTTTAATTTATGTTATAAAAAGCAATAAAAATAAATATAAAAAGCAATAAAAATAGTTTAATTCAGATTTCCAAATATTTATTCCTTTTAGTAAAATGAAATCCAGTTAAAACAATAATTCTACTTTTTTTATCCACTCTAATTTGGCCACGAATATATAAATGAATATATGAATGAAAAGCCATTCATTCATACAAACATACAAATTTAAATAATAAGATACACGTATTGTATGATAAATATATATATACATATATATATAGATATTTGTTGTCTTTTAATTTTTAAATGGTTTTCAACTACTCACTATGGCACACAATCCAAGAGTTCTGGCTATAAATATAAATTACGGCTATATTTATACCCTACACCACTACGTGGAGAGGGTATAATAAATTTGTGCTGATGTTTGTAACACCAAAAAATATTGGACCTAGACCCAACTTTTAGTATACCGATCGACTCAGAATCATGTTTTGTTTTGATTCATCGATGTCGGTCCGTCCTTCCGTCCGCCGTCTGTCTATCCATGCCTTCTTGGGCGCACTCTACAGGTCACAAATATTAAGATATTGTGATGAAGTTTGGGACACAGAATTATATCGGCCTAAGGACGAAGCCTTGGTTAAAATCGGTCCATGTTTGGACCTAGTGCCCTTATAAGGGTCCCCCCAAAATTGTTTTGTTTACACGCTGCAGGTAGCAAATACGAAGATATTTCAATGAAATTTGGTTCCCTGACTCACATGGTCCCAATGACAAAGCCTGTTGGTTCTAGATAGGATCGGTCCATATTTGAACCTATCGCCGGACGTTTAATGAAAGAAAGTACGCCACGTGCTTTATTTGCAGTCAAAGTAATATATTGTATAAAAGTAAATTTGGCATACAAAAGAACACCAAGATCATGAATTGTATCTACTAACTCCAACTTGTAGCCACCCAAAAAGTAGTAATCAGGATCACAAAACTTTCTAGAATATCGAATGTGCTTGCATTTTTTCAGGTTTAACTCCATTAAATTTAAACAACACCATTCATGGAAGCTATCCAAATCATGTTGTAGATATGTGTGATCAGAAAAATTATCGAAGCTATGAAAGATTTTCCCATCATCAGTATACATTAAGACATCGGAATATTTTATCACTAACGGTAGATCATTAACAAAAAGAGAAAACAAAATTGGTTCAAGGTGGCTACCTTGGCGTACTCCGGAGCCACCAGTAATATTCTTAGATATGCAGTTTTCGGTAAATCCCATTAAATAAAACTTTTTAAATAGGAGATTATGATTAACTTTATCAAAGGCTTTTCTAAAGTCTGGGTATATAGAATCAGTATGTTGACCATTAGTAAATCCCCGGTAAGGTGTAACAGATTTGTAGTGGCAGAGCAATCTTAACGGAAACCGTGACAGTATGGAAGAGACTTTATGACATAGTTGTTTTGTTTAGAGTTTGAATTTCGGATTTAACAGTAACCGAAACCGCGGTTAACCACACTAATTAACCGTAATCGTAAACGCGCGTAAAAACCGTGTGGTTACGGTTAAATTATTACACACTGAAAACCAGATTTTTGTATCAAAATTTTTAAATTTTTACAAAAAATAAAAATGTTTGCAAAGAATTCACGCAGTTTTATTAAACCTACATAAAAAATTTTAAAAATTATTAAATTTTTTTTGGTTTTGTGTTTAATCTGGAACCGAAATGTTATTTTTCTTCAAGCGATGATCAAAACTTTAATAACTTGTCGTGCGATATTTGAATAGTTTTGGAATGATGCGAAAAGATTCTACTGATTTCACAAATAAAATTAAATTTTTTAATTTATTTTGTAGAAAAAATATGAATTTTAGTATTAGAAACAAACTTCTTATTTATTCGGATTTATTTATTTAATATTATTTTAGCAACGGGTTCTGATGTTTGCTACACCAAAATATATTGGGCACGCCGTTTAGGGTAACTTAGAATAATTTTTTGGCTCCATGTAACGATGTCCGTCTGTCCGTACGTCTGTCTGTCAATGAAGCCTTGTGCGCTACAGGTCGTAAATATTAAGATATTTTGATAAATTACACCGGCTTATATCGACCCAATTACGATTGGTTAAAATCGGTCTATGTTTAGACCTAGTACCTATATAAAGGTCTTTCCAAAATTGGCTTGTTCGCAAGATACATGTCGCAAACACGAAAATATTTTAATGGAATTGGTGGACTGATTCCCATGGGCCCATGGATAAAGCCTGTTGATTTTGTTTAGAATCGATCCATGTTTAGACTTGGTGCCAGTATAACAAAAATGGATTTTTTTTACAGACGAATTTTACTCAAGTCCATTTCAATAAATTTCAATTTCAGATCAAAACATTAGTTAGCTTTCAACCAGAGTGGTGTAGGTTATCATAAAGAAAGCATGCCCGGCTTTAACTTTTTTAATTTTTTAAGTTTTTACTTCGGATTTTAATAATTTTGCCGTTATTAATTTTAGTAATTAAATAATTTTATGTTAATCAAGTAAGTTAACAAATGTTTTATTAAGAGTGCGATTAACCGTTAACCGCGATTAACCGCACAAATTTTTACCGTAACCGCGGTTAAGCAAAATTGAGGTTAAATGCAAACTCTAGTATATATATTTTTTGACAGTTTTTTCAGCAGGGCCCTTTTGAATAACTTTTATTACTTTAGCAACAATTTTTACAGACTTTCTCTACAGTACGGTAAAGACTTTTAGATAAAAAATTCAAATTCTGGCCCTGTGTGCATTATGCAGTGTAACACTTACGTACATTTTAATAAGGCGACCAGATTTTGAAAAAGAAAAAAGATGACACTATTTGAATTCAACATTTTTTACATAAAAATTTACATTCACATATGTAAATATGTAAAATTAGTTAAAAAAAACAAAAAAAGTTAAATATACTTATAAATATGCCGAGTAAAAACGTTTTTATATAATAATATATAATTTGTATATACATGTATGTTTTTGTACGCCAGGGTATACAACAGGTCATAATTATATATATCCATATACCATTTTTTCTTTCTCAAAAAATTGTAATATGATGTGATATTTAGTTGAATCTTATTACATATCGATCAGTATATAATTGTATATTGCATTTACAATTAGATACGGTTAATGCAATTTGATATGACGTTATATATACCTATTTAGTACATAATCCAAAATATATTTTTATATATCATTTTTCAAAAAAACACAATTTTGTTTTCGAATAAATTATATATACCCCATTCAGAGTCACACTAGACAATTTGTCAGTCGCCTTTTGAATATAATTTTATATTTATTACATGAAACACTAGACGAATTTTCTGTCTCATTTTGTCTTTTAAGGACTTTTGGCAAAACAACTTAAGTCGCGTAAGTACATTTTCCAAGATTTTTGTCGATTTGTAACTATTGAATTCGCATACACTAAAAATTTTTGAAATTTTATTAATTTCCGTTTGACAAAAGAACTTATTTCATTTGGAAATTATTTTACCTTAAGCTCTTAAATTTCTTTAAAATGTAAAACTTTCTTCTAAAACAACAAAAGTCGAAACGAATTACAAAATATCAAACAATTGAGTAGTTATGACGATGCAATCTGTGCTTTTTCCAATGGGTGCAAAATACGATCGTGAATACCCTCAATGAAACTTAAAAAATAGGATAATAGAACTAAATGTTTGCAATGTGTCAAACCTGTACTCATAAAGCTTACAGGGCCCATACACGATACTGCATGTCGCTGGATGGAGGTGTGTATTTTGTATTTGTGATGATCGGTTAAAATCGCATTTTCATCCAACAAATTGTACAGCATGCATTATCGTCTATGCGCCCCTCCCTTACGAAAAGAAAATAAGTGCTACAATTTATTTTCAAAAGCGAAAGTTAAGTAAGAATATGAACTGAACAAGCACGGCACAGCATTTTTCATACGATTTGATAGAAAAAACCGGTGCTCGCACCGCACAGTGCTTTGATCCCATATAAAGATTGGACACAAATAGAAGGAGTGGAGAGAGAGTTTTGAAATTTGGTATACTGATATAAAACCCCTTAGTTAAGAAAAATTTTAATTTTTGGAAATATCGGGCCAAGGGCACGCCCACCTCCCATTGGTCCTGAAATTTAAAAATATTATATTAGCTACATAAATGGACGTAAAATTACAAAAAGTATCCATTGAGATGCACATAAAACTGGAAACGTTTGTGCCAATTTTTCATCAAAAGTGAAGCAAGGACTCTTAGTCCTGCCATATATCCTTTATTTTAAAATGTTTATAAAACCTGCAAAATGTTTCCGATTGCGATGAAATTTAGCACGTGAATTCATATAAGGTCAGTCCATATTTGTGCCAAATTTGGGTAAAATCGATTCATTAATAAAAAAAAATGTCTTTCACAGAAAATGGGTTTTAAACGCTTAAAATGATTTTTCTAAAACAAAAAAAATTAAATAGGATTAAAATACGTAACCTTCTGAATCCTCCATTTTAGGCATAGGCTATGTTCAGCGAACTTATGTAAAACACTACGAGGAATATTTTTGTGGAGCATTTTAACCTTCTAACTCTTCAATTAAAGGGACTTTTTTGGCCCCTTTTTAAAACGGACAAAACCGACCCGTAAGTTGAAGAGTTAGAGGGTTAAAATGTTCCGCAAAAATATTTGCCAGGAAATTCTACTATAAGTCTTTGAAGACATCAGCATTGAAAAGTTAACTTAAGAGCCAGTAATAAGTAAAAACTTAAAATGTGTTTAGGGGGTTAATTTCGTACTTATTCAGAATTGGTGTTCAAATGTGGGACCCGGATTTTAGAGAGAAACCATGGGAATCTTCCATTTTAGGTATAGGATGTGTTCAGCGAACTAATGTAAAATTTGTGGAACATTTTAACCCTCTAACTCTTCAACTTACGGGTCTTTTTGTCCCTTTTTAGATAGGAGCCAAAAATTCCCTTTCGTTGAAGAGCTAGAGGGTTGGAAGGTTTCACAAAAATGTTCCTCGTAGTGTTTTACAAAAATCCTCTCAACACTACCTATACCTAAAATGGAAGGTTCACATGGTTTGAATACTAAACACTCTTAAATGCGTGAAATTTGTATAAAAATCATGAATTTAGGCATTTCAAAAAATCCATTTTTTTTTAATTTGTGGTCAAAAATATTAACTAAATTTTTAAAAATCTATTATATAACAGTATAAATTCACAAAAAAGGAAAAAAATATCTAATTTTATATAATTTTTTTTAACTCCATCAAACGTAAGTAATTTTTAGATTTTCAACAAAACAATGTGTTTTTCGGAAAAACAAAAATAACATATACTAAAATTCATATTTTAGTTTAACTACAAATATATTGAAGTAATTAGAAAACAAATCTTCGAACAAGTTTTTAAACAAAATGTATTTTGGAGAATTATTTTCGTGAAAGAATTAAAACCCATTTTTCTGTTAAGTCATTTTTACATAAAAATCTCTGAGTTTAGCGCCCTCTCTTGGCGACAAAAGCAATCATACCAAATATTTTTTTTTTCACATTTATTTGAGTTACTTTCTTATCTTTGAAAAAATCCTTCTTTACTCACAATTTGAGACAAAAATTTTTTTTTGGTTTTTGTCCATGGGACGAAGCATAGTGCACCGGCATGAAATAAAATTTGTTGTATTTTTTAAAGGAAACCGTCCCTCGTGCCGTGCTTGTATTGTTCATACTATAAGATTAATAATAAAAAATATTAATCATGCTTTTAAAAATAAAGATGACAAAAGATGACCGATTATGAAAAGATGACATATGGTCACCTTAATTTTATGTGTAGTAACTAATTATGTACGTGGGGACATAAATTTTTGTTTATTAATGAACTTGTTGCTAACAAGTGCATGAGAAGTAAAATACCAATTACAACATATACTTTTTTAATTTTTATTTAAAGGTATAACGATGGGTATAAGCATGAAACGTGATCAACTTATATTACCGCTGGTGTAATGAAAGTTGGATGCCTCATTTTTTGTTGTTTTAATTTTATAAAAGACAGATATAATATGAGTGTTATGAATACAAAATAGTTTTACCTACAATTAAATCTTATGACACGAATTGCAATAATTTTTTGAAACCTTTTTTAGATTAGATACCATTGGGCCACGCAAAAATGTTGCCATGTATACAAAGTATGTATATTAGACCGTACCGCAAAAAAAAAAGTTCGCCGTACACACTGAAGTATTTTTGCAAGGCAATTTAAAAAAAAAATTTTTTTGCCGAACGCTAACGCTATAGCTTCGGAATTTAAAGTCAGATTTTAAAGTGTGATATATCGATTTTTTTCCTCGAGGAGGCCAGTGTTTTGCTATAAAGGCAAATTCCAATGAAAAACAATTTAAAAAGGCGACCCTTACGTTCGGCAACCAAAAAAATAAAATAAAAAATTCTACTGGGTTTATCGAAAAACTTCCTTAGCAAAAGTTTAATGATTATTTGCGAGCTTTAATTTCTGACATTAGGGTTTTGGCAACTGAGATCTGGTGGGTAACTACTAGAACGGGATACTTGAGGTCAATGCCCCTTAGAGCAAAACACTGGTCTCCTCGAGAGAAAAACACTGATGTATCATACTTTAAGATCGGACTGTAAATGCCAAAGATATAACGAAAAATGTAAAATGGCGACCCCTAAGTTCCCTACCCTAATGTCAGAAAATTAAAGCTCGAAAAAAATCATTAAACTTTTGCTAAGGAAGTTTTTCAATAATACCAGCAGAAATTTTTTTTTATTATTTTGTTTTATTGCCGAAAGTAGGGGTCGCCTTTTTAAATCTTTTTAATTGGGATTTTCCTTAATAGCAAAACTTTGGCCTCCTTCAGGCAAAAAATCGATATATCACACTTTAAAATCCGACTGTAAATGCCGAAGCTATAATGAAAAATTAAAAAAGATAACCCGTTCGGAAAAAAAATCGAATTTGCCTTGCAAAAATACTTTATATTCGAAGGTGTACCGCGCACTTTTTTGCCCCTGTAAGGTGGTACGGTCTAGTGTATATGATTGATTTTCAATTCAATGCAATATATTTTGAATAACAAATAGTAAAAAAGTATGATTTTTGAAAAAAAAATGTTTTATATTTCAAAAGATTTCTATTTGTTATCGAATTTCATGAAAACTCTCGAAACTGGTTTTAATTTAATTTCCCAACAAAATCTTTCATTACCAAATAAGTGGTTATATAATGAAACTGAATTTTTTTACTACTTATGATTCGGCGTCAGTACTAGTTATTTTTGTTAGGCGAAGCCGTTTTTATAAGCAATCTAGCTTACGCGCGACTTTATTTATAAAGATAAAACGAATTTGGTAACTACTTATTTTTTAACCACTAGTAAGTATATAAGTAAGTCGTATTATTTAACAACTTGTAACCACTTATTTTTTATCTGCGTATAAGCACACGAATAACTACTTATTGTGGTAACTACTTATTTTATATACTTTTATAATGCAGCGGCTAAGCAGGTGCACAAATTTTGTGCGTTTTTTCTTGCAGCGAATATGGACAACTACTTACAAAAAACGACCTTGTCGAAGAAAAATAATCAGTTTTGACACAGAATAATAAGCAGTAGACCCTAATTCTACTACCCAGTGTAGAAAATCATTACCAGATATGTGGTTATATAACTACATACTTGGTAATGGCAACTAGTTACTTTTGTTATTACATTTCTTATTACCTTTATATGACGATGTCGCGAAAAATAATGAGTTATGGTTACACACCAGCATACGAAAAATCAAAAAATATATCATTACCTATGTGCTTACCAGTACTGACAAAAATAATGAGTATAAAAATAGATTTAATTACATGAAATAAATATTTTTTATTGTATTTTTTTTTTTTAAATAAAATTTGCTGGTGCGGGAATCGAACCAGGGTCTACAGATTTTGAAATAATGTTAAAAATAAGTCATTATTAGTAACTCATTATTATATGTTTTAAAATAATGCACAAGGTAAGTGGGTGTCATTACTGGTAGTCCAAAAAATAATGATATGTCATTACCGTTTCTACACTGGGTACTTATTATTTAGATATTAGTAATGAGCACCCATTACTGAGAGTTTGCTGGGTTGGTATATTCGATACATACTCAACACAAAAATAGCAGAATTTTTAGTTTTCATATTTTATGAGAATAATGAGCAATTTTAATTAGTGATTTGTGTCACAATTGTGCTTTTTTGGCACAATTGAAGGTTCACTGGTATCAGAGCTTTGAAGAATTAATTCCTTAATTCAATTTTTCAATTCTGAATTAAAAATTCGATGAATTAATTCACTAAGCACCATATATTGAATGGAATTAATTCATATTTGCTTACGTTCGATTTATTTTGTTACGAAGTAATTCAATTGCAATAGTTCTTTTTAAAAAACTATAAAAACTTTACAGATATAAATAAATTTGGAAAAAAATATAACTATTAATTTTTCAAACTAGTTATATAGTTATATTTTTTTCCAAATTTATCTATATCTGTAAAGTTTTTATTTTTAATAGTAAAAGGCTTTATTTTTGAATCATGTAGGTTGATAAACAGCATCCGGTTTCTAATTTGTTACTAGCACACGCTGTAAAATTGCTTATTTAAAACTTTTATTTGTACATTATTGTTTTCTTCTACTGAACGGCAGAAAGGCTTTGAATTCAGTGAACTTATTTTATTTTTTTTAATTCAGTGAACTTATTTTATTTTTTTTAATTCAGTGAACTTATTTTATTTTTTTTCAATTCAGTGAACTTATAATTTTTTTTTAATTCACTGAATGTAATTTTATTTTTTTTAATTCACTAAGTGAAAATGAAATTGAATGAATTCAGTGGTGAATTAATTCAGTAAGGAATTAATTCACTTTTTTCCGTTCGATTTATAAAATTGAACGCGTTCACCGGTGAATTAATTCATTTGATTTAATAAAAAGAACTATTGCAATTGAATTAATTCTTTGAATTTGTTGTTTGATGAACGCATTCAGTTGAATGAATTCAGTGAATTACTTAAGAAAAGGAATTCATTCAATTCTAGAGAAAACTGAATTCGATTGGTAGTGAATTCATTCAAAAAGGAATTAATTCTTGAAAGCTCTGACTGGTATACTGGCACAATCAATACCCAGCAAAATCTTTCATTACCAAATATATATATATATTTGTTCCTTTTACTCCTGCAAGGAGCAAATAAGTGGTTATATAATATAAATTCATAGCTCCGCACAACTTATTTTTTGGCGTCTAAGCTCATTATTTTTGTTTGGCGTCGTCGTTTTTATAAGTAGTCACGCTTAGTCGCTCGCTTACGAAAAAATGAGAAATAAGTAGTTATGAGATTTTGAATAATAAGTGGTAACACACATGCTTACAAAAAGTTGAATTATAAGTGGTTATCCGATTGCTTACTTGATTCTTAAAAATAAGGAGTTAAGCAAATACTATTAGCTGTGTAAAAAGTATTTATTTAAAATATTACGAGTAAGTCATTATTTTATATTTAGAAACAATGAATACAATAGGCCGTTATTAGGAAGTCATTATAAAATAATGCAGAAGGTAATGATATATCATTTTTGGTAATGCAGATAGTAATGAGGTGTCATTACCAATATTTTGCTGGGTAAATACTGTTTTGGCACATTTTAGATATTTCGAAAAATTTTATAGAAAACCAATTTAATTAAAAAGAAATAAAAAAACAATTCTTAAATGTGTTTTCTTTAAAATTCTTAAATTTTAAGTTTTTGAGTATTCATTAATATGTATATGTATTAGTAGGTTTGTTTTTTTCGAATTTTATATCGATACCTAGCAAAAATATTAAGGAGTACTTCAAAAAGAATGACTATTTTATCTACATCCAATAAAATAATACACAAAAATAAAATAAAACAAATACAACAACACATAGCGACATGACGCACAAGCATAGTTTTCTACTGAAAAATTGTTAAACTTACAGCAGTATCGGATCTTTCCTATGACAGTCACGTATTAAATTCATTGATGGAAATACCAAATTTGAACTACTTTTATTTTTGAGTTGTGTTTTTTCTGGAGCTGTTAGTAGTTCAAAATTTGGCATTTGCATCAATGAATTTAACACGTGAGTGTCATAGGAAAGATCCGATACTGCTGTAAGTTTAACAATTTTTAAGTAGAAAACTATGCTTGTGCGTCATGTCGCTATGTGTTGTTGTATTTGTTTTATTATATTTTTGCATTATCTTATTTTGAATGTAGAGAAAAAAGTCATGCATTAAAAAGTGGATGTTCTCTTTTTGCAGGGTATCTATCACTACACTATGTAATAGAAATAAGGCTGTAAAAATTTTAGTTAAAACTACTCAAAATTACAATAGTTAAAAATTACCTTGCATGAAAAACTGCTGAATACTTGTAAGATAGGAATAGCAGTTTTTTGCGATTTGTTTTAATGCAAATAAAAATGTAGCCTTCTGAAATCAGCAGTCGACTATTATTTTATCAAATATTTCTGTTGATTTTAGCAGGATAGACTACTATTTGTATTCAACTAAATTTAGTTTAAAAATAACAAAATTTTGTAGACATAACAGATGGCGTTTGCTATTATAAACCTATTAATTTAAGCAAAATTTACTGCGGATTTTACAATATAATTTGTCATTTTTACTTAACTAAAACTTAACCCAAATACAACTAAAATTCTGAAAATTTAACTATTTTATTTTTGCTGTATTTCCAAAAAAAATCTGCTAACTTCAGTAGTTTCTTTCTGCAAGGTTATTTTTAACTAATCTTTAGTAGCCTTTTTTGTACCTTAAGCACCGTAAGTTGTTTTTCAAGTGGAAAAATTTCACTCGAACTTTAAGTGCTTTAAATTGCAATTTACGTTAAAAAAATTAACAATATTTTAATTTTATAACAAAGCCACAATCACAATAAACACAAAATGTCACTTTTTCACCAGAAAAATAGTAGCCTTGTACCTACATTAAATTTGCGTGAAAACTAAGTTATCACAATTTTCACGTGAAACTCATTGTCGTGAAAAATAATTGTTTTTTATATGGAGTATAACAGTTTTTTCATGTGAAAACGGAACAACTTACGGTGCTTTATATGGTAGTCCTATCTATAGATATTTTATGAACTAGATGCAAGAATGGTATAAGACTAGGAGTCCCAATCGCTATCGGATCGCACATCGGAACGGACATTGAACAAAACAATTGAGTCAATGACGATAATCTTTTTTCTTAATTATAAAATTTTTATAGTTGTTGTAAAAAGTACCAAAAAAGGGGTTCGGGATAATCTGCTCAGCCTTTTTTTGAATGTTTAGTTAGTTTTTTTCAGTACAAATCTTCTTCAGTAGTGCGGTCTTCGTTACCAATTTTATAAATAAAGCTAACTTAAGACAACTGTCGGTTAAGTAAATGTAATTTTCTTCTGTAATTTTTTATAAGAAGTACCAACAAAATTAATTTGAGTTTAAGTTGTTTTGAAAATGCACGAGTTAACCAAAAAATTCTTAACATAGACTTAGAAGAATTTTTTATTGTAAATTTTGTCATAAATAAATTAAGAGATTGCAGCACAGAATCCGAACAATTTATAAGAGAAAATATTTCTAAATTCGCAAAGTTTTCTACTGAAATAATCACAAGATTTTAACGTTCTGTTTTGTATAAAGCATTTAAAAATTAAATAATGTTTTCATAGGAAACACAATGCAGATTCTGATACGAAAAAAATTCTCAGAATATCATAATAGGAATGTGCCTTAAATTGTAAAATTTTTTGCAGTCTGTGATAGTTTTATAAGAAAAATTACTCCAAATCCTACAACTTTCATATCAAACCTAGAATAAAACGAGTAAAAAGGTTAAAGGCGGGCATGCCGACTATACAATACCCTACACCAGTCTGGGTAAAAGTCAACTAATGTTTGGATCAGAAATTCGAATGGGTTAAAATGGGACTTCTGTCAAAATTTTCTATAAAATTATAAAAGAAGAGAAAATCGCAAATATAGCACATATGGGCGATAGGTCCAAATATGGACCGATTCTATGGAGTGAGATCATAAAAATGTTAACACACATAAAGTTAAATAAAAAACAAACCACTGCATTTTAAGACTTCAACCCAAATTTTTATTAAATGAAATTTAATACAAAATCAAACAAAAACGAGTAAAAAGGTTAAAGTCGGGCATGCCGACTATAGAATACCCTACACCAGTCTGGGTAAAAGCCAACTAATGTCACCAAAATCAATAGGCTGCGTTATTGGGCCAATATAGGTCTGTGTACCAAATTTCATCAAAATATCTTAATATTTGCGACCTGCAGCGTATAAACAGTATAATTTTGGTAGGACCCTTATATGGGCACTAGGTCTAAACATGGACCGATGTTCATCAAAATCAATAGGCTTCGTCCGTGGGCCAAAATAGGTCTCTGTACCAAATTTCGTCAAAATATCTTAATATTTACGACGTGCATCGTATAAACAATATAATTTTGGGGGGACCCTTATATGGGCACTAGGTCTAAACATAGACCGATGTTCACCAAAATCAATAGGCTTCGTCCTTCGGCTGCCATAAGTCGGTGTACCAAATTTCATCAAAATATCTTAATATTTGCGACCTGCAGCGTATAAACAATATAATTTTGGTAGGACCCTTATATGGGCACTAGGTCTAAACATGGACCGATGTTCACCAAAATCAATAGGCTTTGTCCTTGGGCCAACGTAGGTCTGTGTACCAAATTTTATCAAAATATCTTAATATTTGCGACCTGCAGCGTATAAACCATATAATTTTAGTAGGACCCTTATATGGGCACTAGGTCTAAACATGGACCGATGTTCACCAAAATCAATAGGCTGCGTTACTGGGCCAATGTAGGTCTGTATACCAAATTTTATCAAAATATCTTAATATTTACGACCTGCAGCGTATAAACAGTATAATTTTGGTAGGACCCTTATATGGGCACTAGGTCTAAACATGGACCGATGTTCACCAAAATCAATAGGCTGCGTTATTGGGCCAATATAGGTCTGTGTACCAAATTTCATCAAAATATCTTAATATTTACGACCTGCAGCGTATAAACAGTATAATTTTGGTAGGACCCTTATATGGGCACTAGGTCTAAACATGGACCGATGTTCACCAAAATCAATAGGCTGCGTTATTGGGCCAATATAGGTCTGTGTACCAAATTTCATCAAAATATATTAATATTTACGACCTGCAGCGTATAAACAATATAATTTTGGTAGGACCCTTATATGGGCACTAGGTCTAAACATGGACCGATGTTCAAAAAAATCAAACTTGTTCGTCCTTGGGCCAACATAGGTCTATGTACCAAATTTCATCGAAATATCTTAATAGGTGCGACCTGTAGAGTGCGTACAAGATTGCATGGACAGACAGACAGACGGACGGACGGACGGACGGACGGACAGACGGACATCGTTAAATCGAAATAAAAAAAAATTCTGAACCGATCGGTATACTATAAGGTGGGTCTACGACCAATATTTTTTGGTGTTACAAACATCAGCACAAACTTATAATACCCTGACCACATAGTGGTGTAGGGTATAAAAATCGCATGGAATTCTAACCACTACGAACAAAGTTATCCACTTTTTCTAGAAACCCTCCCATTAAGGCTTTTATGGTAGTTTCTGTCACCTTTTTAAAGCAGGTGGTCCATCTACGTTTGAAATCTTGCATATCCTGGGAGATCTTTTTTGTGCCCTTTAATTCTCTTTTAACAAGAGCCCAATATCTCTCCACTGGCCTGAGCTCCTGGCAGTTTGGTGGATTTGCCTCTCTTGGTACAAAAACCCGATTATTATCATTATACCACTCCAGCGCTTTCTTGCTGTAGTGACAATATGCTAAATCGGGCCAAAGGTAAGTGGATACATTGCGTTGACTCAAAAATGGAAGAAGTCTCTTCTGCAAACACTCCTTGATATAAATTTCGCTGTTTGTAGAGCCAGATGTCACAAATGACTGGCTTCTTTGGCCGCAGCCACATATGGCTTGCCATACTAGGAATTTTTTAGGGAATTTCGTTTGCTTTTTCGACCAAAATTTTCCACAACATCTCCTCGAACATCGGAAACATAAAATTCTTGACCAGGGAGCTGCGACAAATCAGCCAGGATTTAAGTTTGGTCGTCCATTACACAACAGTTGTATTTTTGTATAAAATTTGATTTAAATTTTTGAGCTCTGGTTTTGACCTCCAAATTTTTAAAAGCGTTTCTATCGGGAACTTTTTGAACTTTGTAGGACTTTAGTCCTGCCTTACGTTTCACTTTACCTACAAAAAAGTCCGAGCATTGGGCTAACCGAGCTGTTTTTTTCCAGATGTGTTAGGAGCTCTCTTAAGGATGCTTTTAACTTTATATCCCTGACCAATGTCACGATAACCAGTCGTTGTTCCTGTTACCAGCTTCCTTTCAATTGTTAGGTGTTCCAGATACCTTTTTACCACTTTTAAAACTGTTTGGCGGGGTACATTAGTTTTTTTTTGGCAATTTTTTTGTATGTCCATGTTTGGTTTTGTTAAAAATATTTAATTATTTTTGAACGCACTTTTCTTTCATCGTCCATTCTGTAAAAAATTGCTAATTAAAACTCATGATGTAAATTAATTTATTAACTGACATATTTTTAAAATGTAAACTGCCGAAAAAAAAATATGAAAAGCTTTAAACCAAAGTTATAGGCTAAAATGTGTGTTAACATTTTTATGATCTCACTTCTTATCTAGAATCTATCGGCTTTGTTCTCGGGACCATGTGAGTCAGCGAACCAATATTCATTAAAATATCTTAATATTTGCGACCTGCAGCGTGTAACCAAGCCATTTTTGGGGGGACCCTTATATGGACACAAGGTCTAAACATGGGCCGGTGTTAACCAAAGTAGGCTTCGTCCTTGGGCTGATATAGGTCGGTGTACCAAATTTCATTAAAATACCTTAATATTTGCGATCTGCAGCGTATAAACAATATAATTTTGGGGGGACCCTTATATGGGCACTAGATCTATACATGGACTGATGTTCACCAAAATCAATAGACTTCGTTGTTGGGCCAAGATAGGTATGTGTACCAAATTTCATTGACATATCTTCGTATTTGCGACCTGCAGCATGTAAACAAGCCAATTTTGGGGGGTACCCTTATATGGGCACTAGGTCTAAACATGGACCGATTGCAACCAAAATTAATTGGCTCCGTTCTTGGGCCGGCATAGGTCTGTGTACCAAATTTCATTGAAATATCTTCGTATTTGCGACCTGCAGCATGTAAAAAAGAAAATTTTGGGGGTTACCCTTATAAGGGCACTAGGTCTAAACATGGACCGATTTCAACCAAAATCAATAGTCGTCGTGACTGGGCCGACCTAAGTCGGTGTACAAAGTTTCATCAAAACATCTTAATATTTGCGCACAAGAATGCATGGGCAGACAGACAGACGGACATCGTTAAATCGAAATAAAAAGTAATTCTGAGCCGATCGGTATACTATAAGGTGGGTCTAGCACAAATATTTTTTGGTGTTACAAACATCAGCACAAACTTATAATACCCTCTCCAGGTAGTGGTGTAGGGTATAAAAATATTTCAGTGTCAAAGAGTTTTTCGAAAACAACTTGTTTCCTAATATACACACAAAAAAATACTAAAGGATATATTGCCTTGGCTGGCATAGGTAGCCAACTTTTGTATGAAATTTAAAAAAATAGTTTTATTACCTATTTCATAAGGTAAAAAATTTACCTATTGGCAATTATATTTTAACTGATGAGAATAGGTTACCCTTCGAAAATTTGGTTTGAAAATCGAAAAGTCATATTTAAACTTTTAATGTGTCGGTTGTTTGTATTTTTTTATAAAATTTATTATAAATGATAAAAATCTTGTTTATTAACTATAAAAAATATAAATAAAATAAAAGAATAGAGTTTTCCCTCATATGCTCGGCACACAATTAACTCCACTAGATGCAAGCCAATGATTTTCAATCTGAAATGAATTATGGGTAAGATTCAACAAAATTTTCTTTTTTTTAAACTGTAATCTAATTTTATTATTTTAATTAGGGCTCACGGGATTATTTCGGGTAAAAATTTTGCGAATAAGGTAAGAAATTATAATAAGGGATTGGAAAGCTCGTGAAAGAGTCCAAATTTCGATCACTTTTTAAGTAAAGCTCGGAGCCTATATAAAAGGAGGTTTTCTCAATAGGAGCTAGCTCATAAGCCTTCTAAAATGAGCAAGTTCCCAAAAGAGCTGCCCAAAATATTGAAGCTCTCAAGCTTCAAAAAAATGAGCCAAGTAAAATTTTGAGCTCTGAGCTATAATTTTGGCTCGCTCTTTTTTTTTTAATTTTGGCTAGCTCCCGATTTTTTTTTTTTTTTGCAAACTATGTACCAAACTTTGGTGTATGAAATTAGTAGAGTTTGCTGTTCGGTTTTATTCGAAACCGAAACCGCGGTTTTTTAAGTCTCAAAACCGAAACCGAAAACCGAGAAAAATAAGTCGGTTTTCGGTTTCGGTTTTTAAGTTTTTCTTATAGTATATTTAGACTGGGCAAAACTAGTAGTTTTTGGTAATTTTTAGGTTTTGAGCCGAAAACTATAAAATTATTTTAGTTTTTCCATACAATTTCATACAAACTGAAAACCAGATTCTACCTGGTTTTTGCCAAAAACCAAGTAAAAACATCTGAAATTTGTATTTTTGATACACCCGATTTCTTTTATAACTAATTTTCGATACACCCTGTTACAACGAATATAGAATTAAAGCAAGTGTCAAAAATATATTTTAAAATTTTTTTTAAATATTTCAGTTTAATTTTAAAATTGTGTGGTGTTATACACTTTTAAATGTGTTATTAATTTTTTTAATTTAATTTAACCATAAAAACATAAAGAAAAGTGCTTAATAAAAAGGTGATGTGACAAAGAAAAACTAAAAATTCAGTGTAAATGAATTGATTTTTGTAATTTAGTTTTGTACAAAAACCATCTGGTTTTTGCTCAGTCTAAATTCAGTATTAAATACTTTAACAAATTAAAATAATTTAATAAATTGCAAAGATTCATAAAAGATCTCTAACACCTTCTGATGCAGCCTCCGAATAATGAGAATTATTGGAAAGTTTATAATTTTCTGAGCAATTATGAGTTATTTACTATTAATTTTTCAATAATGAAAAAATTTTAATGCACTCATAAATACGAGTCCAATATGTTTCATTTATAAATCTAAAATTTGAGTACTCTGAAAATTTTTTAATGAATTCATAAATACGAGTCTAACATGCTTATTTGTAACTCCAAAATTTAGTCTTCTACGAGTAAAAATTTCTGGGCGCTCAGTAAAATGTCGGCTGGGATATTATTGAATCTTGAATTTCAAAAAGTGCTCAGCTTCTATTTTAGAAAATTTTGTATTTAATTTCTCCATTAAATATTACTTTAAAGAATTTTTTATTTTTGTTATTACGGATAAAATAAACTGAAGCTTATAATTTTAGAAAAAAATTGCACCAAAAAATCAAGTGGTTTAAGAGATATTTAGTTTCATATATTCAGTTCAAATTTTAACTCTGTATTTTTCATAAAGTCCTTTTTCGTAGTCCGCGAAATTTATGAAATTTTATCTTTATATTTAGCGTGTTTTTTAATCACCTGGATTTAGAATTTTTCATACAAAAAATGGATTTATTAAATCCAAAAAAAAGCTGGACTTAATAAATCCACAATAAAAGCACAAATATATGAAACAGCCTATTAATTTAATGTCAGAAAAAATACGAATAAAAATTAAAAGAGAAACAAAAAAATGGGAAAACTAACAAATAAAAGGTTTTTCTTAAATTTTTTTTTATGAAATATGTTTAGAAAAAAAAACTACACCTCACCAAATACATATTTTTCATCTTGGACATGGAGAAATAGCTCAAATAGAAATGCCAATTTTTCACTCTACAGTAAGTAATTTAATTAAATCCAATTAGTGAATATTAAATATTGCAATGGAATTTTTCAATTGTGTAAAAATATAAATTGAAGTGATAAAACTGAAAAGGCAGAGTGTTTATCGCTGTTTTATGTCAAATATAATTATAAATTAAAAGTTAAAGTAGAATCCTCCATCATCGAATTCGGTATTAAAAATTAGGGTGAAAGAAGTGTCGGACAGAAAATTTTTTAAAAATAGGAAAAATCTAACCCCATCTGTTGAGCACTTTTAGAAATACTTTTTGGATTTATTAAATCCAAGTGATTAGAAAAACGGCTATTGTTTTAAATAAACTGCTAAAATTAAAATTTATTCTCTTGAAAATACTGATTTAGTTGCGGACAAAAGAATAAAAAAAATTTAATTCATAATAGTTTTCCGCGTTTTCTTTTCTCCTGCAAAGCCCTCGAAATGGCGTTATTGCATATATTTGAGTGAGAAATTCAATTGAATTTTAAATAATAAGTATATTGTACGTTTTAAACTATTTACTTTTGTACTTATTTAATTATTTTAAAAAAATTCTATTATTAGCACAAGAAAACCGAAAATTAACCGAAACCGCGGTTTTTATAATTTTGAAAAACCGAAACCGCGGTTTTCAGATTTTTCGGTTTTTAGCAAACTCTAGAAATTAGTATTATAGTCCCTAGATTATTAATTTTAAAAAACCAAACTTAAAAAAATGCAAAATAATAGCGTAACGCGAAAAAAGAGTTTATGGTTGAAAAAAGACTTAATCAGCGATTTAAATTCTGCAAACAAATATAGGCCTGGTATCTTATGTGATATTAAACAATGATTAAGAAGAAAATCATTGTTTAGCACTTAATTACAGTAACTCATCAAATTTTAATCTCTGATTTTACTCTTAACATTGCTTAAATTTAATTACAGAAATTTCTGTGATTAAGACCTTAAACATAGATTTTCCACCCTACAAATCATGTTAGTATTAACATTTTTTTCTAATGTTGGTAACTTTTTAAAAAGTTTTACGTAGATCAATTAATTTGTAAATAAACACCGTACAACATCTTTATGTGCCATCTAAATAATGAACATCTTTAGTAACTTGCACATTTATCTTCTCTAAAAATACCAATTGGAATTAAGAAAATATTTGGGGGAAATTTTAATAATATGACATAATATTGGATTCTGTACTAATAGTTTGTTAGAATCGGTCATAATTTTGATCTTTATTTAGCACAAATAAACCATGATTCGTGGAAGGAACATTTTACCAAAAAATGTGTTTAAGGTGTTTCACAATAATTTTTTTAATTCTGCCGTTTTAAATTACAAATAATTTAAATTTTCGAATTTTCTGGAAAAATATGAGATATATAAAGATATAAGATATCCTTCACGTGCTCCTGCAAGATCTTAAATTGTAGTTAATGAGAATAGTTTTTTTATTAATTTTTTTCTTATTTTGCTTATTTATTGAACGAATTTTTACTATTTAATAAAATTTAACCATAAAACTTAATCTACCACATTCTATTAAAAATTGTTGAAATGTCGGACAGAGTCAGTTAACAGAGGTTAAGATTTATGCATACTGCTAAGATTCTATGGTAGTTGTTTAGACCAGTTATAGGCATACTTAAATATTTCCTGCAGTACATTTTTTAAGTACGCCATATATTTTTTCCTCCGAGGAATATTTTTGGATTCATATCTTTTATTTTCCACAAAATTCGAAAATTCTAATTTGTTCAATTAACACAAAATTTCACAGACATTACTCTTCAGAAGGTTTTTGATTTGTACACAAAATTGTTGGAAGATATCTTAAAAATAGAATCAAGAAAATCAAGCGTTTAAGTTTCGCGGTTTGTAAAAATTTACTGCTTTGGGAGATGTTATTAAATTTGATCCAGGTATATTTACCTAAACGAATAACAAATAATATAGAGGCATAGTTATTTTACTTTTCCTTTTCCTTTGAACCTAGTTTTCTAATTAATTCTGACTTTAAAATTTGTATTGAATGTATCCAAAACATCGAAACTCATCTTGTCCTTCATAAATATTTCTTAATAACAGCTTCCTGTACTAAAAATAAATTTATAATTATACACACTTACCCAATGAAAAAAATTAAGATATGCATGTAGCATGCAAAAAGACACTTCCTATTTGAGGCATTTAGCGATTGATGATTTTTAAGACAACAATTTGGTCATCTATTTTATAATTTTATGACCCCATATCATGCGAAAAATTCAATAAAAAACTCTTATTTCGGGAGTTTCCAAACTTTTTTTATTTTCTTTTATTTCTTATTCGTATTGTCAAATGAAAATATCTAAAATTAACAAATCATTGATTAAATTTTTATAAGTTACCGATATTATTTTAAGAAAGTTTAAGGGCTAATCAATGATTTGTAAATCAACGATTAAAGTAAACTAAGCATTGGAGATAAGATACCAGCCCATAATGGTGAAAATTTTTTGCGAGTTTTTTCGTAATTAGCCACCAAATTTTGTTGTATGAAATGTTCATTATAGTCCCTAGATTATAAATTTTAAACTGCACTTAAAAAATTGCAAAATAATGGCAAAACGCGTAAAAAAGACTTTATGGGACAAAAATTAAATTAAAAACCCTAATCAGCGATTAACATTCTAAAACCTAATATGATGCAACAATTTTCCATTCTGGAAATCTTTTTTTTTTCACCATATTGTTTTGCAAACTATGCAAAAAGGAAAATTTGTTTGCAAAATGTAAATTGCTAATTAAGTTCTTTAATTCATTTCTTGTGCTGAAGCCTTTTTTCGCGTTTCTCGATTGTTTTGCAATTTTTTAAGTGTGGGTTTTAAATTCATAATCTAGGGACTATAATACTATTTTCACCCACCAAAGTTTGGTGCTTACCCAGCAAAATCTGGTTACAAACATGCTTACAAAAAGTTGAATTATAAGTGGTTATCCGACTGCTTACTTGTTTCTTAAAAATAAGGAGTTACACAAATACTATTAGCTTCAGGAAATACATTCAGAGAAATTAAAGTTTTTGCTAGTGTGTAATTTTAGTACTCGTCATAAAAATTTTAACGCAAAACATATTTACATGTAATAAATATAAATTTATAAAATTTAGCTTTGTAAAAAGTAATTATTTAAACTATTGCGAATAAGTCATTATTTTATATTTAAAAGCAATGACTACAATAGGCCGTTATTAGGAAGTCATTATTTTATTAAATGAATGTTATTCTAGTTTGACTCAAGATCATAAATTAATATCACTTTCTGTTTAAATTATTTTCAAATCAAAGAAAGATGATACAATTTTTTACAAGTAAATTACAAAGAATAAAAATTATTGAAAAAATTCGATAAGACCAGCAAGGCAGAATGCGCATTTTCGGCTTTCGCTACAAAGCCATCATCAGTGCCTTTCGCCTTTGAGTGGGTTAATATTTTGATAATCGTCTACTTATGTGACTGTTGAAAGCAAATCGAGTTTGTTATCAACAACTCAACTTAGACTGACATCAACGAAATTTAACAATGCTATTTTTATCCTTTTGTTATTATTACTCTTTTTAGCTTTGAACCTTAATTCTTAAGATTTCTCAGCTGATTCTATTCAACTCTGTGTATGATAAACACAGTTTTTGAATTACAACTAACCGTTAAATTTAAATTTAAATGTATGTTATTAAATTATATTTGTGCACCGTGTCAATGTGTTTAAGGTGTTTTAAGATTATTACAAAATAATGCAAAACGTAATGATATATCATTATTGGTAATGCAGACAGCAATGAGGTGTCATTACCAATATTTTGCTGGGTATATTTCTTTGCAGAATGTTAATCGCTGATTATGTGTTTTAATTAATTGTTCTACCCTAAAGTCTTTTTCGCATTCCGCTTTTATTCTGTAATTTTTCAAGTGAATGAGCTCGTCAAAAATGTTGGCGAGCTCATTCGTTTTTTTAAAAGAGCGAGCCAAAATTTTTGGGCTCTCTCATTTTTTTTAAATAAGCAAGAGCTGGAGCCGGCGAACCAATCCCATTCCTGATTAAAATCAATGTATGTTGGCCGGAAGTAAATTAATTCAAACCCTTCCGAAATCTGTTTAGTATTTATCTTTCTTTTAAAGAACAAATTAAAAATTACCTTTTTTTCTTCGTTTCAGAAATATCAATTTTATGCGTATACTCGAATGTAAAGGATTGAAGAGCGACGGCAACGAAAAAAATCAAGAATGAGAAAAATATCTGAGAACACAGATATTTTTCTCCGTGTGAAAAATCCTTCAGATTTTCACTTTTTCGTATAAAACAATCAGATTCACAATTTTTCTTAATAATCTAGAGACTTTTTCCATGGAAGATTTTTCGATTCTCAAAATTTTTCTGAGGTTTTTTGGAAAATCCTCAAATACTGAGAACTGAATCTGAGGATTTTCTATGTGAAAAAGTTTTTAAAATCTGAGTGATTTTCTTTTGGAGAAAGTCTTCCGAATATGAAATAAGAAATAGTCCTTAAAAACAAACTCTACATAATTTTCACGTGAAATTCATTATCGTGAAAAAATACTTTTTTATATGGAGTACAATTTTTTCACGTGAAAACAAAAGAATTTAAACACCGTAAGTTGTTTGAGTTTCACGTGAAAAAACTGTTATACTCCATATAAAAAAAAAAATTTTTCACCACAATGAGTTTCACGTGAAAATTGTGTAGATTTTCACGCAAATTTAATGTACAAGACTATTATTTTTCTTCTGAAAAAGTGTCATTTTGTGTTTATTGTAATTACATAAACAAAATTTTCATTTTCAGAATTTATATAACTATTTAAGGCCTTTTAAGTTTGAGTGAAATGTTTCCACTTGGAAAACAACTTACGGTGCTTTAGGAAAAAATCGATTTGAGAATAAAATATATAAGAAAAAACCAATCTTTGTTCTGGCTATAAAACTGGCCCTAATTAAATAATTTGACAAGAAGGATGTCTAAAATTTGAAAGGTTTTCAATATGAATATCTTGAAAAAATATTTAAAATTTTAGTTAGTTGTTTATAACCAGGAAACTATCCCGATGGACTCCTTCCTATCCTAATGAAATTCGGATATTTTATATGTAGTAGAGCTCTGCGGAAAAAGTCGCCATAAATCCAGATCCCAACAAAACCTTCTACTATTACCCGGTAATGAGTATTGTAACAAGAAGTTAGGATAGGCAACCTTTTACTTTTGTATTATAAAATGAGTTATTTTAGGAAGGGCATGTCAATCGCGATAACTTCCTAAAAAAACACTCATTACCTACACAGAGAGAATTTTGCTCAACGAATTTTAATAAGATTTTTCATTCTTCACGAAATAAATTAAAAATTTCTTAGAATTAATGAAAAAGCTTCATATATTTTAAGAAACTTTTTCATTGAGTGAACGAAACTTTTAATAAATAAAATGAAATTTTTCACGACATTTTATGAAAAATTCCATTAATTCAATGAAAAATTTCAATGGACCAATTCCAGTGAAACTTTTATTAAAAACTTATTAATATCCTACAGATAATTCTCGCAGTGCAGGTTACAAGTGATGAGTTTTTTTTTCAATTTAAATATTTTTTATTTGTGTATCAAATTAAAATTAACATATTTTTAATACTACATTTACAGTTAACCAAAAAATAGTCGTTTTACTTATTAAATTCAATTCAAATTTTTAATCAGAAACTAAAAGTTTTTTTCAAATAAAAAAAATTTTTACAATTTCTTTGAAATAATACGAAAAAGCACTAAAAATATTTTAAATGGGGTCATTTTTGCTTAGATGTGTGATTTTTTTTTTATGAATATGACTCCAAATCTGACATTTTTTAATGTCTTAGAATTAAAAAATTTTTTTACATGTAAAATTTTTCTGCGGTAAAAAGTCAAAAAATATGAGGAGGTTTTTCGGAAAAATTTTAGAATTTGAGAATTTTCATATCAAAAATCTGAGGGCCGATGTTATAAATAGTAAACATTTTAATAAATCCAAATACTTGAGTGAAATTTGTTTTCCGAGATTTTAAGGTATTTCTAAGCATTAGTTACGGTTGAAATGAATGAATTCATTAGTAAAATTGAAACTTAAAAACTTAATTAAAAAGTTAACTTAAGAGATTTTAATAGTAGTGCACTTATATTAAAATAAAAACTTGTTCTAACTTTAAAATTTAAGGGCCAGTTCTAAAGTCAAACCTAAGCACGATTGTTTTCTTAAATTTTTCATAAGTAATTTCGAAAAATTTAAGTATTATTTTTTATGTAAAATGCCTAAAAAAATTTGTTCAACTGTAAATAATGGTTAATAGTTTCATAATAATTCTATAAAAATAAGCTCATCGTAAAAAAATTTAGAGAATTATCTCTTGAAAAAATGTACAATCTGTCAGGTTTCCTGAACAAAACAAATTCTTTCTTCTAAGACAAAAAAGCCAAAAATCTACACATAATCTCAAAATTAAAAATGTTTTTTGAATTTGAAATTCTAAAATGTTTGTTTAAAAAATCAATCGTGTTGTCGCTTATAACATTATTTGCAAAAAAAAATTTTTTTTTGGTTCTTGTATCCGCGCCTGTATGTGACTATATATAATTATATATTAAACACATAGAAAATATTACTAACGTGGGACCAGTTGTTAATCTTGCACCATATATGGAATCATATATAATCATATCTTATAGTTTTTAATGTAATATATAATCATATATAAAAACATCTTACATTATACAACCAAAAATTTTTTATAAGAGGGCATATATTTATATATGTATGTGGTGCGCATAGTTCGGAGACATGGCCAAAAATGTGCCCAAACTATGCTGTATATGAGTCCCCTACTAAAAAAAATTATATGACTTTTGATATTATATATCATTATATCCGAAAAATGAGAACGTCTAATTGTATCAAATTAGATCGTATTATGATCATATTAGATCTAATTTGACACAATTAGATCTAATTTGATGGAATAAGATATGGTTTGATATGTTTTGATACTATGCGCTAGATCAAGGAAGAGTTTGAGGAAAGTCCCCAAACTAACCAAATGTCTCCATACTAAACACTTGATCGAAAAACTGTCCCCGTAGCATGCGCTGTGAATACATATTACTATATCTCAAAATATATGGCTTATATGCCACCATATGTGATCATATATTATGTTATATATGATCATTTATAATTGTATATGACAACAGATCTGTCATATCTCATTATGTATAGCATATATGGTTGATATCTAATTTTATAAAAGACAATATATAAAAATCACCAAATAAGAAACATATAATTATATATGGCTATTCATGACAATATATATATTCTCACATATTATAAGATAAAACAAGATATTACAATATACGACTATATATAAATTTTTTTGATCGGGCCCCTAAAATTTGACTTTTGACCTTACACAGGGGCAATTTAATATATTTCTATTTTGCCCTAAATTCCAGGATATGTAATATTGTGTTGTTATATTCTGACCAAAATCTCGTGGAATTAGAAGAAGAAAAAAGAAAAACTTGTCTAAAAGCTAAATAAATGACAAAAAATTGCAGTTTTCTCGAAATCCGCTGAAATAAAATCTCTGCCCTAGCCAAATGAAAAATGAAATTAGTACATTTTTTGTACCTCTTAATCTCTGATATGTTCTTAGTAAAACCTTAAACTCCAATCATTGATTTTTTAAAATTTCTTTAAAAAGAATTTAAAATTGTAGATTTGAAAACAGTGTTTAAAAATTCTGACCTACATACATATGTCTATGGCATAATTGAAAACGAGTTAGCAAAACACAATATAAAAAATACTTCTTATCTGAGTTTCTTGGAACTTATAGAATAAAAAAATTTTTCTGAACTAGATTAGTTCAATAAATTTTAAATTTGGACCCGAATTTCTTGATTAAGTGGTCTGCGACACATCAGTTGCCGAGGGAAATTGTAAAAAGTCGGCTGTTTTTTAACTGATTTAAGTTTTTATCAGGGTTGGCAGGAAATACCGCTAAAATACCGTTATCGATTCAAAACCCTTTCAACTGACTACCGTTACACTTAAAATACCGTTACTGAAATAGCTTAAATACCGTTATCCTTAAAATACCGATACCGAAATAAATGAAATATCGATAACCATAAAATACCGTTACCGAAATACATGAAATAGCGTTATCCTTAAAATACTGTTACCATTATTTTTAATTCTCTACTCTTGGTCATTGCACGTGGTTATTGAGTATTTCACATAAATTAAGTAAATTAATTCGTTTTGCTTTTAGTTTAGTGTGGTTTTTGCAAAAAAAAAATGCGCTATGTATAGGGTTTGGGGTTCGGGAATTCCCGCTCTTAATTCATAAGCATTACATCTTCCTGACATATAAACCAACCGCAGGTTATAAAATGAATTATTTCCGTTTATATATATGTTCAAATATCTCTTTTGTGATATTCTTGTCCATTCATCTAAGGTTATAGTAAATCTCCTATTGTTAGAAATATTGCTCAATATTTCTTTTATCATGATATCTTTTACATGATTGTAGTAATTTAATATAATGTTCTTTACATCGGTTTCGTTTTTTGGCAATGCCAGGTTTTTATTATAAGAACTTTCTCGAATAAACGAAGATCTAGTTATGTGCGGATTGACATTCTGTCGACTGCGGCTAATTTGGATACCATTTCAGGAAATGTTTGCCCTACCATAAAACGTTCAATGCCTATCCAGTAGGGTATTCAATTAATCGGCTTTTTATTTTAATCGATTAATCGTGCAAATAATTATTTGGGTTTTTTTCTTAACCGGTTAACCGAACAAAATTTTAAAATTAAACGATTAAGCGAAAAAATTTTATGTAAAATAATATACATACACTTGTTGTGTTTTTAATAATTTTATTTAAGAAAAGGAACAAAAATAAATTCAGTAACTCTTCTGAAATTCTGTCCCCTCTTTCACATATTAAAATTTTATCCAAATCGGGGCGAACCACACCGCAATGAGTTAAAGAGTTAGAGAAGAATATCAGACCCCCTACATTAATTTGTATCTCTTTCGTATGCATCAGAAAACTGCAAAATCAACTTTTTTCTTGATTAAACAAACACTAAAATTCTTAATATATTTAATCACTCAACAATACTCAATGTTGAATAAAATCACTATCATGCTGCTGAACGCGTAGTTCGGATCAGTTTGAGTCGTCTGTCGAACATGTTTTATTCACATTTAATCACTCAAAAAAACTCACTATTGAATAAAATCACACTGTTGAATAAAATCACACAGATCGAACACGAATATGAATGAAATGAATGGTAGAAAACAACCAATTATTAAATCAAAGATGAAACAAAAGGCACATGGTTTGATTGATTTAAAATCAGCAACGAATATGTGTATTTGAGTATATTCGGCGCTTGAACGCAAACGAATGTTTATTCGGGTGTTGATTACGTATGATGGTTTTGCAATCAGCAGTTGCAGTTCTCTGGTATGCATTGAATACATAAAAAACGTAAATGTAGAGAGGAATTTTGTTGAGAATTGATTTCGTCCCTACGTTTCCCTACCTCCATCCCTTTATTTTATTAATTCAGAGTGCTTTATTTCATTGAGCAATAATTATAATTAATAATTTTAATAATCATTAATTACAATAATTATTAATGCTTTCGTATAAAATGCTTTCGTTTAGAAAGTCATTAAAAATAATTAAAAATGTATTATACGTAAATAGATACCACTACTTTTCTAGATAAGTCACAACAACAGAGTGGAAAATGACAAAGCAAACTGTGATAGTTTTATGTTGTTTTTCTTTTGGATTTAAGATGTTTATTAACGCTCTTACTTGAAAACATGAAATTCTCATTGAATTGAAGCTAACAAATATTTCTAGAAATTCTAAAATATCGTGTTTTAATTATTTTCTTAGGCCAGAATGAAATCCCAAGCCTACATCAAATTATTTATCACAATTTTTTAAAAAAGTTTTGAGATTTTAGCACATTTACTTTAATAAAAAATTTATATTTTTTAAACATTTTTGTAATTTTCTACCAATTTCGATTATTCGAAATTTGGACATTTTAAATTATTCGAACAATTTTTGAGAAAAATTGTTCGATTAATCGAATAACGATTATTAACGAATTCCCGAACCCCAAACCCTACCCAGGTAGAAAAATACAAACGGCACAATGTCGGCCCGGTATTGGAGATGGTAGTACATAAACTGGCAATGCGTCGGATTTTCACTTTCACTGTACTGGCATGTTGTCGAAATGATAACACCAATAAACGCTTGGCCGTAGTTATTTCCCAACGTTGGTGCAGGCTTGCGATTTTATTTTTTTGGTATTATCCCAGTACATTTAATAACAAATTTAGTGGTTTGCTAGTACTTTACTGTCCTTTTATTGTACACCACAGATTTTTAATGCATTCTTTCGAAACTTCACACGAAAAGAATGGCTATGTCTCTCTTACATTAATAATTGTGTAATAGATGCAAAAATACATAAAATTGTTAATTTTAATAAATTAAAAAAAGGTCGTTAATTTTCAGAAAACAGTACTGGCAAAGCACGTTTTACTTAAAACCGGCATTTTGTAAAAAACAGTGCTCTCCCAGTACAATTTTTGTTGCAACGTCGGCAATTTCTACCTGGGTACTCCTGTACAGAGATATTTTTGATTGAAATATCAAACTTACATATCTATAGACGATTTAATTGAACACGTGTTTCAGTTTTTTTTTTGAAATTCGCGATTTTTCGCGTTTTATCAGAAATTCAATGTGGTGAAACAATATGTTCTAAATAGGGCAATATAGATACCAAAACTTTTCTTTTGACAAGTAAATCATCGTTCACCTTGACAGGTGAAAGTGGAACTGAACCAGCACATTCAGGTGCTACAAATAGTAGAGTTGTCAATTATTCGGGTGCTTATTTTGAACGATTAAAAGATCAAAATAATTTTGATCGAACGATTATATTTATGACTGATTATTAAGTTATTGGATTAATACTTAACGTGTTGAGTAGGCGCTTAGTAGCCAAGTCATTAACCAGATTGTTGTAAAACTGTTGCGAAACTCTTGTATGTTATGTACATTTAAAAAAAAAATAATTACAGTTACTATATGACAGTTGTAATTACCGTTGTTTTTCTATGGAAAAATGCAAATCAACTGTTATGATGGTTATTTAAGAAAACAACTAACGAAAAATCATTGGCGGACTTAGGCCGGTCTGGGATGGGCGTTGCCCCAACCTAGACTCCTTTTTGCCCATCCCAGAATTTAAAGAAATCTACCTATAATTCTTTTATCTTTGATTTGATGGCAAAAAGTATCACAACATTATTTTTTTCTAAATATCAATTAATCCTGTATTTTTAGTCGGGAAAATGTCTACTGGTTACCTAGGAAGATAATTTGTTTGAAAAATTCTTACACAAGAAATATTTAAGAAACAAATCGATCTTAGTTCTGATTATAAAACTGGACCTAAGAGTTTTCCTTTAAGAAAAATTATTACAATAGAATCACAGAATTGTTCAATAAGCATCTGAAGGCATTTGATACGAAAATTAAAAAGGATTTTTAATAGGAAAATATCGCAGAATCTTTTTTGGTGAGATAAATATCTTAGATTTAATAGTTTTCTAAACCAATAATTAGTTAATATCTAATTTTGATGAAATTTTAATATGTTGCAGAAACAAAAATTTTAAGATGAACATCTCACGGTTTTTGGCCACCTCGGTAATTTAAGTGGTCAAAATATAGGGATAGAATGGATTTGTCTGAGGTCGGCGAAAAAATGAGACAGGTTGATTTTAGATTTATTTTCTCTATCAAATATCTAAATTTCAAACTAATCTGAGAGTATACATAGCTTGGAATACATTCCTTGTACGAGGTTTTCGGCAGAAAAATAGATGAACTTTTCAGAGTTTTCTATAAAAACATGGCGATTTTGCTAAGAAAATTTTATGAGAAGGAAGGGAGCCATTTTTAAAAGTTTTTTTGTATGAAAAAATTGTAAGCATAATGTCGAAAGTGTTTTTTAAGGTTAAGAGTTTTAGAATGTGCAAATAAACAGCCGAACATTAATGGGTCCCTTGCCCACCCCAGAAAAATGTTATAGGTACGCCTATGCGAAAAATACTATAATTTCGTAACAGTTGTTTAAATCAGTTATTTTTAATATCATAATAGACAACTATCAAAACAGTATTTTAACAGCAAACAGTTGTTTTTGTTAGTTATTTGAAAAATAAAAAGTTTCGTTGAGTTTTATTTTGATTTTTTAAAATTCTTGTTAAGTTTATTTTGGCAAAACTGCAGTTTATGGGGTTTTGGCAAAAAAAAAATATGACACCCCGCTGGAATTAAAAAAGAAAAAACCGAAATTAATTTTGGGAGCGGCTCGGCCCCGGGAGGCACGTGGGGGCAAAAAACGGGAAATTTTTTCACGATTTCAAAAATGAGGTTTTTTTACTAATCCGTTGGACGTTAATCGAATTAGAGGTATTTTGTTAAATTTTAGACCTTCAAAAAATTAAAAAAGTAAATGTCCATTTTTTGTTCTTTATTTTGAAAATTTGGAACACAAAAAGCAGTTGGAAGTGGAAATGACAAAAGGAGTCAACTTTTTATTGATGAGAAATGCAATTTCAGAACTGATATAGTTGAATTGTGCCGCAGTCAAAATTTTAAATACTTTTTTATGTTAGGTATACCCAAACTTTTTAGATGATATAAAAATTAAACTTTTTGATGGAAAATGCAGTTTCAGAAGTGATAACTGTTATTGCGCCGCAGTCGAAATTTTAATTGTAAAAATCGCGCGAAATTTTTTTTATGTAAATGTCCAAATTATTAATGCGGTTATCGATTATTGAAAAAAAAAATAGTTATTGAAGTCGTGGGGGGACATTTTCTATCATTTGAGTACCATTCTACCATACAAAAAATTTCATTATTTTCAGTCCCCCTTCTTAAGAGACTGAAAATGGCTCTAGTTAGGGCTACGTTTTATGGATTAAAAAAAGATAAAATTTTTGAAATCGTGAGACAATTCCCTTTAATTTGAGTACCCACACTTAAATGTTACTATGTCCCCCGTTATTTGCCCCACACGGGCCTCCCGAGGTCGAGCCCCTCCCAAAATTAATTTCGGTTTTTTTCTTTTTTATTCCAGGGGGGGGGGAATATTTTTTTTATATTTTTTTGACGAAACCCCATAAACTGCAGTTTAGCCGAAATTTTAAACCCTTTTGTCCATTTGTATTTAGTTAAGAACAAATTTAATTTAAAAAAAGTGCTATATGCTAGATAATTTTTTTTCATGCTAAAAGGTTAAAAAAAATGCAAAATCTTGCATTAAATATGCTAAATTGGCAATACTGGTCCTGTGACAGGTTCTTTTACGTCAATCCTGTGACAGGTTCTTTTGTTTTATTCCTGTGGTAGGTTCTTTTGCATCAGTCCTGTGACTCATGCTTTTGCGTTGGTCCTGTGACACATCACAAGGGGCAATTGACCCCCTCTTAGGACAAGCCCATGTAAAAGTTACCGGTCCTTTTCATATAAAAGAACCGGTCCAAGGACCGGTCCGCGTCCCGGTGATCGGTACCTTTTCCCACAGGGGAGTTATATTTTTTTGCACTAATTTTAGATTAAAAAAAATAAATATAAAAAATATATACCATAAATAGTGTTCGGCACTTTACCAAAAAGTTATTCACCGATGAATATAAGTATTACCCTTTCCCAAAATGTTGGATGTTGGGTCATTTACGTGAACATTTTCGTACTTTTAGGCGTACTCCAAGCGTTTCTGGATGTTCACAGATCGAAGTAGCGGTTTTTTTCTCGCAACTCTGCTATTGTACCCATTTCTCATGATGGTTCTGCGAACTGTCTGGTCGGAAACAGAAATTTCCGATCTGCTTTTAATTTTCGATTCAGTTCGGCTACATTTTGCTTAGGATTTTCTTGAACGGAACGAATAACGGCCCGTTCTGGTCGGTTGTCGAGAATACGAGGGCGGACAAAATGTGCCTTACTTTCATAATTTCCATTTTCTTTGAAATTCTTTATTATCGTTTGTACTGTGGTCTTTTTTAAATTTAATAAATTTCCAATTTCATTAAGAGACTTACCATAATTCCGCAATTTAATGACTGTTTTTCGAATTGGTTCCGAAATTTCTTTGCCTTTGCCCATTTTGTTCACTACTGACACGTTATGATTTTTATTTTCCAAATATGATCACTTTTTGTGAAAGTACAATATCTACTAATGAATTTTACCATATCATCATAAAATTTGTAGCGGCACTTGTAACGATACATAATTTTTTTATAGGGGGTATGTATACTTATGTAACTTTAAAAAGTAACAAATTATATGTTTTTTGTAGTTATTTGCGAACAAAAACAACAAAAGTTTTCTAGAATACGATAAAAATGGTTTATGTTTTACTTTAAATAAAAAATGCAAGTAAAAAGAAAGTAAAATCATATTTTCTTCAAGAAAACAGAAATTTGTTTCCCGTATGTATACCAGAGCTTCGAAAAACTTAATTCAATTTAAGCTTAAATCACGAAAAATTAAATTCAGATTTTAAAAATATTCATGTACCATTCCCTTAAACCATTCGTAAAGAATTCATTCATAAGCTTCATTCCCAAAGCTTTAATATGAATTGAATGAATTCCTAACTTGAGTCATTCAAATCGCATGTTCATTCACCATTTTACTAATAGAATGAAGAAATTTTATTGCCATTCACTTAGTGCAGTGTAGTTTGAAACTAACATATAACCAAAACCAAAGCATACAAGCTGTAAGAAAGCATACGATACTATTTATTTCTGTTAGATGAATTTTAAACGTTTTTCATTTGTATTGTGCTACTATTTCAGCAATTACATGCAAATTTAAATTTTTCATTTGATTAAGAGAATGAAAACAAATCATTTTTCATTCACCTTTTTATTAAATGAATTCAGGTAAATTGGGTTTCATTCAGTTAGAATTCAATCAAAATAGAATGAATTCATATAATTTAAAGCTATTGGGAATTAAGCTATCGAATTAATTCCATAAGAATGCTATTACGGAATGAAATTTAACCCAAATTTCATTAATTTTTAAAAAGTGAATGAAAGAATTAAGCCTTTTAAACCTTTGATGTATACTTTTGTAACTATGTGTAACTCTACTATTCAGAAAATTTTTTTGCAAATTTTTGTAGAGTAAATTGGTATTTTCATTTAACTAATATTTTACTCAAATGGAACTAAATTTTTTTTATTTCTTCAGGGGAGGAGGAAGAACTTTGGATAATAATTTTTTTAAATGCAATATTATATTTATTGTAGTATTGATTAAATTTGCATTCAAAGAAATTTTGTATCCAAAGTTTTACAGATTAAAAAAAATTTCGTCAGAAGTCAAAAGTCTACCTTGAGTAATGATATTTTTAACTTTTTTAGAAAAAAATCTCCTAGTTTCAGCAGTTTTTTTTCGCCATTTTTAACTAATTTTTAATAGCTTCAGCTATATTTTACATAAATTTTTCTATTAGTATAAGAAATGTTTCAATTTAGATAATCTCAGGTTCCGAAACTTTTCAACCTTAAGGTACATTTACACGCGAGAGAAAACTGCTAGGGATGGAGCAAAAACACTCCAAAATAGCTAAACTCATTCAAAATAGAGCTAATTAGAGGTGATTTTTTTTTATCTCAGCATTTTTTCTCTAGTGTAGATGTGCTTTTTTAATTTGAAAATTGTTTTTAAATAAATCGTGTTCATGTGTCATGTTGATATTTAACAAAAACAGGAAGGAGATAGGAAATCAAAACTTACACTACTCACCGGTAGAGGGCGCTTGAATTTAGTATCACCTGAGCAACTATTTAGTATCAGCTGACCCTATATTCAAAAACTCAAAAACTGCTTAAAATAAGGAAAAAACAAACGCGAAATATATTCAAATAATAAAATTTGAGATATCCGTTTCTTTTTTTGATTCGTTGTTTGTTATTATTTAAATTTAAATAAAAAAAGAAAATTGTCAATTTTTTTTAACAAAGTACCATCTAGTGATAACGATTTTGTTATAACTTATTTTTTTGATGATGCCATACCCCTGCTGTTAGTGTTTTTGCTGGTAAAAGGTTAAGGAAATACATTAATTTTGTTTTAAACGATTAATCGCCAATTTTCTCGAATAACCGACCCGAATAACCGGTTAATCAGTTTTAGTGATTTTTCGAATAATGCAATAACCGGTTAACCGCCTATGTCGAATAATTGGAAACAGTAGTCACTATACCATAGTTTTAAAAGTACTTATAAAACCAGACATTATATGAATTATTAATTACTTAAAATATGTATGTTGCTAAAGGTAAAATATTTGTGTGTTTTTAGGTTACTACTACAATGTGCATAAAATTTAAAGTACATAAATTTCGATTTTGTTAATTTATTATATTACTTTTTTTTCTTTTGTAGAAATTTATTTGGAACTGACTACAAAATGTATTTTGATGATAAGCAGATTGATGAAAAATTAACAACAATACAAAAATTTTACTATGGTACCAATATTTTTGTGACCGGAGCCACTGGATTTTTAGGAAAAAGTGAGTTTAAACACATTTATATTATAAAAAAAAAAGTTACATTTTTTTCTAAGTTGTTTTAGATAAGTTTAAGTATAGCGCAATGTAAAAAAAAAATATATGTTTTTTGAGATATATTTGTGTATGATTTAAAAATATAAAAAGCGTACTCATTATAAGCATGTTCGTTTACTTACTACAAGTTACTACTTTTACTACAGCTGGAAAAATGCAAATCAAAAAGTAAACAAAACTTTCCACTTGTAGTAAAAGTAGTAAGAATTTCGAGGTTACACAGTGTATAACCAGGCACTATCCACGGCTCTCATCTGAAAAACTGAACTGGTTTTAAGAGAGTTTCAATGTAAAATAACAAAAAACGTGAAAAAGTGGTATTTTTAATTAATTATTTTTATTGTTTTTAAGCAATTTTAATTAAATTGTAAAGTGCCCTTGTGTTGTTTGATATGTTCTCTGCATTAGTTTTGTATAATTAGCACAAAATTTTGCTTATTAATATTTAAAAATACGCGTTAAAAAAACACTAAAAACTGTTTCTCTTAAAACCAGTTTGCATATAAAATTAAAGAGACTTTTTAACAGCAGTTGAGGCTGGTGGTTTGTCTTTAGTCTATACAGTCGTTGGTATAACTCCTAAATTCCTTGTAAACCTTGTATATGTAAATACAAGCCACATTTTTAACATATGGAATTTGAAATTAAACTCATAAACATACCAGGTTTACACAGTTTACAGGTTTACACAGTTTTTAAATACTTAACTTTTTATTTAAATTTTGAATTCTTAACTTAAGGGTGTTATTTTTTAGTACTTTTTAATAGTTTTTGTTTTGAACCTGAAATATAAATCGGTATATACCCTACGGGAAATTTTAACAAACTGTCACCGAACTGGCCCCTTTATATGAAATAGACTGGTCACTTTTACATGGCGTTGTCATAGGAGGTGGAAATTGACCCCTTGTGACATGTCACAAGACAAATCCCAGGACAGGTCCCTGAAATTGAGAGTTCAGTAACCTGTCCTAGGATTTGTCTTGTGACATGTCACAAGGGGTCAATTTCCACCTCCTATGACAACGCCATGTAAAATAGACCAGTCTATTTCATATAAAGGGGCCAGTTCGGTGACAGTTTGTTAAAATTTCCCGTAGGGTAATTATGTCTTTCTACATCAAATCAATGGTAACCCTGGAAGCTGTCAAAGTAAAACTTAAAAAGTGCTACAATTAAATAATTAAAAGTTAAAGTAAAATATAAACCTAAAAGTTTAGAAGTGTTTATTTTTTGATTTGTGAGTGATAAAAGTGTTCCTAATTACTGGAGTTTTGTCTTCGCATCAACAAAATAAATAGAAAGCTGCAAAAATTTAAGGTAAAACAACTTTTTACATCTTTTGTTTTTACCCTTAATTCGCTAATGAACATTGAGACTCCGCAAGAATAAAAAGCGCGCCTACATTATTGCTTTTTTTCTGTATTTCTCTGTATTGCCTTGTTCATACTCAAAACAGTATCACCCTGTGTTCATAAAAAAAAGCTTTTCAAGCTACTCTCAATGTTAGAGCTTTCAAATTGAAGCTTTACTAAAAGCTCAAAATAAAAGCTTTTACATTGAATAGAAGGGATGCCAGGTAGCCCTCCAAAACCTGAAAACGTGGGTAACGAAAATGGGATTCTAAATACCCCGCCGAAGAAAACCGTCCAAACCGGAATGAATCTTTATTTTGAAATTTTGAAAAGGCCACGAAGCCCAAACTCCACAAAACATATTCCGCAATCTAAACAACAGAAAACCCAAAACCCAACTTCTACAAATTATTATGCCATTCTTGCAAAAGAGGACAATGCTGAAGTCGCTACCACCCCTATTAAGGAACAAAAACCTCCTCCAATTTATGTCCGCGAATAAAGTAACAACTTATTAGTAAATAATTTAGCTGCCCTTATCGGCTCCAACAATTTCCATGTAGTCTCCATACGAAAAGGAAATGTTTATGAAACAAAAGTGCAGGTGTATTGTGAAAAAGACTTTAGGAAAGTCACTAACAATTTCGATGAGAAAAAGAAAAATTACTACACTTATCAATAAAAAAGCGCAAAAGGTTTGATAGTAGTAATAAAAGGCATTGAAAGTTCAGTGCCCACTAGCGAAATTAAAGATGCTCTTCAATCAGCAGGATATGAAGTCAAGTCGATCCAAAATGTGATCAATAAGAATAAAATTCCCCAACCACTCTTTAGAGTTGAAATTGCCTTTGACAAAAATAAGATAAAAAAGAATGAAACCCACCCAATCTACTCCATGAGATACCTCCTACACCAGGGCTGGCAAAACTATGACACGCGTGTCAGTAGTGGCACGCGAGTGGATTTTAGGTGGCACGCGACGTTTTGTTGGATATTTTCAAAAAATTTAAACTATTAGAAAACCAGCAAAAAATTCAGTTAAATGTTAAATTTCGTTACAAAAATGTGTAATTTAGCTCCATAATGGTGAAATTTTTCATAGAGCTTGTAAATCGTCTTTTAAAATTAATGAAAATGTGTATTGCCACCATGTTTTGTTTAAAGAAATATGGTTAATACAGAACTCGCAAATTCGATTATCATAAAATTCTGACAAATTTTATTAAATTCTAGATTGAAAGAAGTTTAAATGTTTCGACGAGAAAAAGCCTTATTATGGGAGAAATAAAAAGTATCAGAAAATTGCACAAAGATGGAAAACAACTTGTAATAAAATTGGATCAAAAAAATTTTGTTTTTTTAAAGCGAAAATAGGTGCTACGAAAAAACCCTCAATGAAATAAAGTCTGAAAATAAGTTTCATAATGAAATAACTCTCTATGTTGGAATATGAAATTGGGTTGTGATCGTGTTTCGCAGATCCATTTCATCTGAATTAGAAATTTCTCTATTCAAATCCATAATAATCGCTTTTTGTTCATTACTATGATGATAAAAACGTCGCGATTTATTTCAAAAAATTAAATTTATGTCTGAAGCACATTTTTCAACTACCCAGATAGAAAAATACGAACGGCACAGTACTGGCTCAGCGTTGGAGACGGTAATGCATGTACTGGCGATGTGTCGGATTTTTTACGTTTCCAGTACTGGTACGGTGTCGAAATGATAACACCAATATACGCTTGGCCATAGGTATTTGCCCACGTTGGCCCAGTGTTGGATTTTGTTACTTCCTGGTGTTTTCCCAGTACTATAAATTAAAAAAATTCAGTAACTTGCCAGTACTTCAAATACAAGAAATCAGTGTATAGCCAGTACTATAAAAACAATTAAAATTTTGGTGGTGGATCACCCTAAATTTTAATAAAATAATAAAAATATAAATTTTTGTTTCAAATTATTTTGTTGTTTTTTATTGTGTTATAAAATATTAACATATTTATTCACAAAAAACTTTTTGTCTTATTAGAGGCTAATTGAACGAGTTTTGTTGTTGTTTTGCACGTTAATTTGTTTTATTAAGCTCTAATAAAATTTAAAACATTTTTATGAATACAAGCCTAAATAATTGCAAAACTAGAAAATAAAAAGTTTGCTTAAATTTTCTGGTTTCTCGCTGTTTTATATAAAAAATATTATGAAAAAAGTTATATTGAAATTCTATTAAAAATTAGGGTAAAATAAATGTCAGAAAGAAATAGCAGAAGACAGTGGCAAAGCACATTTTAAGTGGTACTGGCATAATAAAAAAAACCGTGCTCTACCAGTACTATATTTTTCTACCGTGGGCAATTTCCACCTGGGTAGTTTCTTACGTACTTAAATATTTGATGGCGCCCAATAATTTAAAAAAAAAAAAAATAACCACCAAAAATGAAATAAGCCCCCAAAAAGATTAAAAGGCAATAATGTTAAAACTGTTTTAATTTTATTTCATTGGGGATTATTTTCATAAATAAATAATCTCAATATTTCAAGACTAATTAAACCCCCAAAAATTAAATAACCATCAAACATTTTTAGGTCATTTGTCGGATGTTATTTTTTTTTTATTTTTCCCTTTGGGGTTATTTCATGGGGGTTATCCGTAGCGCTGATAAATATGTACATGTGCGATGATATTTTTAAGAGAAATTTTCTGAATTTTAACAATTTTTAAAAAAGGACTTCTAAAAGACAATTAAAATTAAGGTGGCACGCGAGAAAATTTTCAAATAAAATTTGTCCGTTTCTGGCACGCAACGAAAAAGTCTTGCCACCCCTGTCCTACACCGTAAAATAACGGTCGAACAACCCCATAAACGGAAAGACCCGGTTCAATGTCAAAACTGCCAAGAGTATGGCCACACAAAAAGTTACTGCAAACTCCCGCCAGTTTGCGTAATTTGCGGTGAACTGCACAAAACTCTTGAATGCAAAAGTCCAAAAAATCATCCCAGAATAAAAAAATGTAGTAACTGTGGAGCCAACCATACCGCAAATTATAGAGGCTGCCCAGTCTTTGTTTATATGAAACAGCGACCGCCTCAGAAGGCAAACAGAACACGCACTGGTAATGAAGTTCCTACTCGAACAAACACCCCACTCCCTAACAACGTATATTTCAGTCAGATCGCCCCAAACCAACAGTCTTATTCTCAAGTACTTAGAAATGCTTCTGAACCCCAACAACAGTCTACTTTGGAGGGCTCTATAAAACTTTTAGTAGATTCAATGCACACTTTTATGGACAGAATGACAGGTATGATGCAGGAAATGATGAGAAATCAATCTATACTTATCCAATCTCTAGCCCAAAAATGAATCCCATAACAATATGTCATTGGAATGAAAACGGCCTAAGCCATCATAAAAAAGAAGTAGAATATTTTCTACACTCGAAAGAGGTTGATATAATGCTAGTATCAGAAACACACTTCACATCAAAGAACTGCTTTAGAATCCGAGGTTATACTGTGCATGACACTAAACACCCCAGCGGTCGAGCAATCGGCGGCACGGGCATTATTGTCAAAGCTAATTTTAAACACTATGCCCTGCAAAACTACTCAACAGACTATCTTCAAGCTACAACTATCTGTTATGATAGCCCCATGGATAAAATATATCTTCGGTGTATTGTCGACCCGGGTTTACAGTCTCAGAACAACAGTTTCTCGATTTCTTTTCCACACTGGGTACAATATTTTTAGTCGCAGGAGAATTTAATGCGAAACACACCCATTGAGGCTCTAGACTCATCTCGCCAAGGGGCCGTCAATTACTTAATGCAGTTTCGACTGCTAAACTTGATGTTATTTCATCTGGCCATCCCACTTACTGGCCTACAGATCGGAAAAAAATTCCCGACCTAATAGATTTCGGAGTTGCAAGAGGCATTAAACGTGAACAAATATTAGCCACCCCGCTTCATGACCTATCGTCTGATCACTCCCCGGTTTTAATAAACATGCGCAGCATAAAACACATTTCTCCTGTCAAAGCTACTATTCCTAATAAAAATACCAACTGGTTGAAATACAAAAAGTATATAAGTTCTCACCTACCCCAAAATATTTCGTTGAAAAGTAGTAACGAGATCGACTCAGCAGTTGCTGTCTTTACGGAGATTTTATTCTCAGCTGCAAAAATAGCTGCCCCTGAAAACCCGACAAGCAGCAATTTCAGAGATAAATATCCAATTAGCATCGATAATCTAATTAAACAGAAAAGAGAAATTCGCAGGCAATGGCATATATATAGATCACCTACTCTAAAGAAACAACTTGCATCAAGCAGCAGACCATTACGTGCCGCTTTAAAAGACTTCCATGAATCATCTCTCAAAGACTATCTATCGAATCTTGACCCAACCGATAGAACAAATCACTTTGGCGAGCTACAAAGCAATTTAAATGCCCTTCCCAATGGCGATTGGGCTAGGAATAACCTGGAAAAAGCTAACGCCTTCGCAAAGCACTTGGAACAAGTATTCACACCAAACGTCTTTCCAAACATAAATTGCGACCTGCAAACATTTTGTAGTACTCCTATAAATCCAATTAAATTCAGACTCCCAGAAGTGATGAATATTATTGGAGAGCTTGACGTAAACAAGTCTCCAGGACACGATAAAATATCGGGAAAAATGATTAAATAACTTCCCGATTGTGCAGTTAGAACACTGGTGTTTATATTTAACGCCATAAATAGATTAGGGCACTTTCCCCTAAACTGGAAACAGTCACAAATAATTATGATCCCAAAACCCGGCAGAAACATTACGCAAACATCATCATATAAACCAATCAGCCTGCTGTCAATATTATCAAAAGTGTATGAAAAACTACTCCCTAATGTTAGTATACCTTATACCAACGATCATGGTATTATACCTCAGCATCAGTTCGGTTTTCGAAAAAGCCATAGTACAATAGAACAAGTGCGTCGAATTGTCAACATTATAAGAGAAACTTTTGAATCAAAACTTTACTGTTCAGCTCTATTTATCGATATCTCTCAAGCGTTCGATAAAGTTTGGCACAAAGGACTTATTTGGAAAATTACCCACACTTTACCACAAAATACTCACAAGATTCTCGAAAACTACTTGTCGAACCGCTCTTTTGTAATCAAGGTGAAAGAAAACTCTCAAGTACGCGATTAATAAGTGCAGGCGTTCCGCAGGGTAGTATATTGGGTCCCTTTCTATACCTATTGTACACTGCAGACATGCCCACCCATAGCCTAACGAAAACGTTCACATTTGCTGATGATACAGCGATTATCAGCACAAACTCTAGTCCCACAACTTCATCTTATCATCTTCAAGCCCACATATCTGAACTAGAAAAATGCATCGAAAACTGGAAAATAAAGATTAATCCATTTAAGTGTGCTCATGTAACCTTTACTCTACGAAAGTAAAATTGCAGCCCCATCAAAATTAACAACGTATGAGTACCTCAACAAAATCACGTAAAATACTTAGGAATTCACCTTGATCGTCGACTAACTTGGAGTAAACATATCGAATCCAAATTAATTCAAATAAAATTGAAGACATCTCAATTGATGTGGCTTATAAACTCGAGATCCACTCTTAGTCTAGAATACAAAGTTCTCATTTACAACGTAGTAATTAAACCAATTTGGTCCTACGGTATCCAACTGTGGAGAACAGCTTCTGCTTCAAATATCGAAAAACTCCAGAGAAGACAATCTAAGATTTTAAGAATTATAACTGGTGCCCCTTGGTATTTCAAAAATTCAAACCTTCACAAGGATCTCAACATCCAAAAAGCAGTTCAAAATACGTAAACAAACTTATTGAGCATCCAAATCCCCTAGCCCGCAGCATACTTTCTAGCGATGGTCATATGCGTCTGAAGAGAAAAGACACGCTAGACCTGGCATTGGAATGATGTATAATAAAATCTAAAATCATTTAGTTGGAAACTGGAATTGGTCTGGTACAATTAGTATAAGGTAGTATTTAAGATTTGAAAACTTATTGTTATATTGAAAGATTCAATAAATACAAGTATATTAAAAAAAAAAAAATTTGATATAATTATATCGGGTCAGAATCCGGATAAGATTCTTTATGATTCAATATATTTAGATCTTATCCGATATAACTTTATCCACCATTTTTCGGATCATAGTATATCTCCAATTATATTAAATAAGATATCATTACATCCCGGTGAAAAATGTCCATATATGAACATTTATGGTTCAACCATATATGTATGGATCCAAAAAATGAGGTAACACCTAATAGATATAAATTTATGTATGATATTGAAATTAGACGCAGCATATGTTCCGTTTCTATTCATGGCATTAAATATAATTCCCTATTTATCCAAATATGAGTTCCTCTTACACATGGAAAAATGTATTCTTCCCAATATGTTCATATACAAGTCCCTTTTTTCATAAATTGAATAACATATACTTTCATATTTGTCCATATATGAGTGCCATTTCCACATATGAAATAACAGATGCTTCCATATATGTATGTATATGAAATTTTTTCCATATATGGAATCACATATACTTCCATATATGTTCATATAAAATCCATATATGTTCATAAAAAATCCATATTTGTTCATATGTGTCCATACATAAACCATATATGAACATATTTGAGCGTATATGAACATTTTTCACCGGGATATGACATTAAATTATTATTTTTACCCGGGTAATTAACTCCACAAACTGATACGTAGTAAGTGAAAATAACTAAAATTTTTCCATTATTTCAAATCAACTAAAAATGCAGTCGTTTTTAATAGTTACAAAAACCGAGAAACTAAATAATTTAACTCCCGAGTAAAAATATTTATATAGGAAATTATATAATTTAATATGGACTAATATGTTTATATATAGTCAAGTGTGACACTATATCTTTGCGGATCTAGTAATGTATAACTTTGAGTTTTTCAAAAATTTCTTATATGATGTCATATATAGATCAGTATAAGTATATATGTCCCCTAGACCTGGCGTTAAAAACTTGTTTTTGAAACTTCAATGTGGGTAGCGATAAAAATATGCGATTTGATGCCAAAATTGATGTAGCAAATTTTCAGGCTGATCGCAGGTTGCCAACCCGTGCCACAATGAGGTCAAAGGTCAAAATTTTGAAAAACCACTTAAATACTTTTTTTTTGCATTTTATAAATTTTTGTAATAAGAAATACTGTAAATATAATGTTTTTTCTTTAATTTTTATTTAATAGGCTTATTATTTTTATTTTAAATCATTGAAGATTTTGTATAGGCTGGGAAGTCCTTACGGTAGCCCTCTACAATGTGTAACAAGTACTGTTTATCGTCTTCGTTGTGTGTTAAGCATCTGTTATAGTCAGTTATTAGTTTGACTTTTCTCTCGGCGGCATCATTCACAACAGTAATGCATTTTACGATTTGTCCCCCTTTACAAAATGCTTCGCTCTTAGGCCAGTCTGACGGATCAAAGCGTAAGAAATCCGTAGAAATTTCCAGACTAGAAAAAAATTTTTTTGTTTTAGGAGTTACAAAAGAGCTTAAATCCTTGGATGTGAATAATTGTAATTCATCAACGCTTGCACACACTTTTTTAGAAGGGAAAATATCAAAATCATCACCGATATGATTGTCTTCATCGGAATCTATTTGCAACGCCAAAACCATATTTTCCTTTATTTTTGAGTCTACATGTGGATCAAAAAAGGCAAGTGCAACTGCTTCCTCTGATAAATACCACAGGTGGTTCCGAATTTTTTCCAAAAGCACTGTAGATATTTTTTTTTATCAAAATACCCAATAATCCCCTTTATTAGTTGCATATCTCTATTTGGCGCTTCAACTGCATTTGCCGTTCTAAACCAGTATGGGATGTAGAGACTTACTAAGAAAATGCACGTATTACGAATTCCATTCAACTGACTCGCAGACATTTTAAAGTGCTCGTTAAAAATATACATTTTGAGACAATAGATGGCCTTGGACATGAATCTTGCATGAGGTGTCGCTCCAGGTGCACGAAATGTGACATTGGGAATGCTACCACCAAGAAAAATAAATGCAATTTGTAAGAGTTCTCTATAATCATGCCGAATGTGGACTTTCGCTAAACATTCAAGACAAAAGTGTTTCCTTGTTTCGCGTTCCTCGACAGATATGACACTCAAAACTTGTTCATCCTGCATACAAGTGCTGTATCGCTTTGAATTTAGTGTGCTCCATTCCCGTGCAAACGTTCAATAAGCTGCGTTCCAGTTTGCGTTCCAATAAAGTTCCAGCACCACTATGAGAGCCAGTATTTGCATCAGTTGTATCGAAACATATCATTTCTAATGAATTCAGCATATTAATTTTTAACAAATAGTCGTAGACTGATTGAGCGACTACAGCACCAGTTCCATCTTCAATGAGGGGGATAGCTATTAATTTTTCAACGTTCTCCGACGTGAGCACAATAGCCAAGCGATCAACTTTATTTTGTCCAGCATTTGCGGGAAGTAACTTTCCGTCCCAATGCAAAACAAATGGTTGAAATACAAAAAGTATATAAGTTCTCACCTACCCCAAAATATTTCGTTGAAAAGTAGTAACGAGATCGACTCAGCAGTTGCTGTCTTTACGGAGATTTTATTCTCAGCTGCAAAAATAGCTGCCCCTGAAAACCCGACAAGCAGCAATTTCAGAGATAAATATCCAATTAGCATCGATAATCTAATTAAGCAGAAAAGAGAAATTCGCAGGCAATGGCATATATATAGATCACCTACTCTAAAGAAACAACTTGCATCAAGCAGCAGACCATTACGTGCCGCTTTAAAAGACTTCCATGAATCATCTCTCAAAGACTATCTATCGAATCTTGACCCAACCGATAGAACAAATCACTTTGGCGAGCTACAAAGCAATTTAAATGCCCTTCCCAATGGCGATTGGGCTAGGAATAACCTGGAAAAAGCTAACGCCTTCGCAAAGCACTTGGAACAAATATTCACACCAAACGTCTTTCCAAACATAAATTGCGACCTGCAAACATTTTGTAGTACTCCTATAAATCCAATTAAATTCAGACTCCCAGAAGTGATGAATATTATTGGAGAGCTTGACGTAAACAAGTCTCCAGGACACGATAAAATATCGGGAAAAATGATTAAATAACTTCCCGATTGTGCAGTTAGAACACTGGTGTTTATATTTAACGCCATAAATAGATTAGGGCACTTTCCCCTAAACTGGAAACAGTCACAAATAATTATGATCCCAAAACCCGGCAATCAGCCTGCTGTCAATATTATCAAAAGTGTATGAAAAACTACTCCTTAATGTTAGTATACCTTATACCAACGATCATGGTATTATACCTCAGCATCAGTTCGGTTTTCGAAAAAGCCATAGTACAATAGAACAAGTGCGTCGAATTGTCAACATTATAAGAGAAACATTTGAATCAAAACTTTACTGTTCAGCTCTATTTATCGATATCTCTCAAGCGTTCGATAAAGTTTGGCACAAAGGACTTATTTGGAAAATTACCCACACTTTACCACAAAATACTCACAAGATTCTCGAAAACTACTTGTCGAACCGCTCTTTTGTAATCAAGGTGAAAGAAAACTCTCAAGTACGCGATTAATAAGTGCAGGCGTTCCGCAGGGTAGTATATTGGGTCCCTTTCTATACCTATTGTACACTGCAGACATGCTCACCCATAGCCTAACGAAAACGTTCACATTTGCTGATGATACAGCGATTATCAGCACAAACTCTAGTCCCACAACTTCATCTAATCATCTTCAAGCCCACATATCTGAACTAGAAAAATGCATCGAAAACTGGAAAATAAAGATTAATCCATTTAAGTGTGCTCATGTAACTTTTACTCTACGAAAGTAAAATTGCAGCCCCATCAAAATTAACAACGTATGAGTACCTCAACAAAATCACGTAAAATACTTAGGAATTCACCTTGATCGTCGACTAACTTGGAGTAAACATATCGAATCCAAATTAATTCAAATAAAATTGAAGACATCTCAATTGATGTGGCTTATAAACTCGAGATCCACTCTTAGTCTAGAATACAAAGTTCTCATTTACAACGTAGTAATTAAACCAATTTGGTCCTACGGTATCCAACTGTGGAGAACAGCTTCTGCTTCAAATATCGAAAAACTCCAGAGAAGACAATCTAAGATTCTAAGAATTATAACTGGTGCCCCTTGGTATTTCAAAAATTCAAACCTTCACAAGGATCTCAACATCCAAAAAGCAGTTCAAAATACGTAAACAAACTTATTGAGCATCCAAATCCCCTAGCCCGCAGCATACTTTCTAGCGATGGTCATATGCGTCTGAAGAGAAAAGACACGCTAGACCTGGCATTGGAATGATGTATAATAAAATCTAAAATCATTTAGTTGGAAACTGGAATTGGTCTGGTACAATTAGTATAAGGTAGTATTTAAGATTTGAAAACTTATTGTTATATTGAAAGATTCAATAAATACAAATATATTAAAAAAAAAAAAAATTTGATATAATTATATCGGGTCAGAATCCGGATAAGATTCTTTATGATTCAATATATTTAGATCTTATCCGATATAATTTTATCCACCATTTTTCGGATCATAGTATATCTCCAATTATATTAAATAAGATATCATTACATCCCGGTGAAAAATGTCCATATATGAACATTTATGGTTCAACCATATATGTATGGATCCAAAAAATGAGGTAACACCTAATAGATATAAATTTATATATGATATTGAAATTAGACGCAGCATATGTTCCGTTTCTATTCATGGCATTAAATATAATTCCCTATTTATCCAAATATGAGTTCCTCTTACACATGGAAAAATGTATTCTTCCCAATATGTTCATATACAAGTCCCTTTTGCATAAATTGAATAACATATACTTTCATATTTGTCCATATATGAGTGCCATTTCCACATATGAAATAACAGATGCTTCCATATATGTATGTATATGAAATTTTTTCCATATATGGAATCACATATACTTCCATAAATGTTCATATAAAATCCATATATGTTCATAAAAAATCCATATTTGTTCATATGTGTCCATACATAAACCATATATGAACATATTTGAGCGTATATGAACATTTTTCACCGGGATATGACATTAAATTATTATTTTTACCCGGGTAATTAACTCCACAAACTGATACGTAGTAAGTGAAAATAACTAAAATTTTTCCATTATTTCAAATCAACTAAAAATGCAGTCGTTTTTAATAGTTACAAAAACCGAGAAACTAAATAATTTAACTCCCGAGTAAAAATATTTATATAGGAAATTATATAATTTAATATGGACTAATATGTTTATATATAGTCAAGTGTGACACTATATCTTTGCGGATCTAGTAATGTATAACTTTGAGTTTTTCAAAAATTTCTTATATGATGTCATATATAGATCAGTATAAGTATATATGTCCCCATATATATCAATATGTACCATATCTAGTTACATATGCTATGATAATTTAAATACAGCGTCATATATAATTAAAAATGGCTTTTTCGGAAAACATATAAAGTTTTATATAGGTCAATGTTAAATTTCTTTTCTAAGTTGTTTTAGATATGTTTAAGTTGTAACGACAAAAGTCGCGAGCTCGTTTTTGTCAACATATTTTTTCTTAATCAAAGAAATTTGAATTAACTCTGTTAATTTAAATTCAAATTTAATGGCTTTATCGACAACAGTACACCCTCTAGTGGGTAGTGGTGTAAGTATTATTAAGTACTACCAGGAAAGACAACACTGTATATACGGAAAACTACTTAATGTTACGTCTTTGTGTTGAAGACAGCTGTGTGTTATGTTTGTTTATTTTATTTGTGTGTGCGATCAATCAGTATAAAAGCAGGCGTATTGTATGCATTTGGGGAGTCGGTCAACGGACAGCGTTGAGGTGAGACATACATTGGTGGTTGGACTGCCAATATTTAAAAGTCTTAAATTAGTGCTGTCTTATATATAAAGCTGTCTTATATTGGTGGTTGGACTGCCAATATATTAAACAGTCTTTACTTTGGTGGTTGGACTGCCAATATTAAACTGATGGTTGGACTGTCAGATAAGATAGTCTTAAATAGGTAGTTGGACTGCCAACATTAAACTGATGGTTGGACTGTCAGTTAAAATAATCTTAAATTGATGGTTGGACTGCCTATATCGACTTTTCTAATTTAGTGGTCTGTTGTGAGAAATTGTGGTTGGACTGCATTATTCTCATTACACTTGACCCCAGAGACAGGCTGTGGTGTGGACGATAAATATTGGGGGTGGATGGTTTGACTGTCCGCACCCATTTATATAATTTAGAAGCCAGGAGATTGCGATTGCATTTCGGTCTCTTTCGGTCACTCCCCACAACCACGCACCCCTTAGCTGTCAAGCTTATTGTAACACGGGAGAACATTGGTCGTCGCATTGTTTTTATTCTCCCTCAGACTGTCTTACTCTTCGCCAGCAATGTGGATAACCTCCGTGTCGTATATATATCGGTAATCGTGTCATTAGTGTTGTAAATAATATATAAAAAAAAATTGTTGTAAATAAAGAATATTATAGCGTTTAACAAAAAAATTAACAAAGTTGTGTTCTCTTTCTCTCTTGGAAATAAATAAATAGTTTGTAACGGACCTTGGGCAACCGCGAGCTCTGCCCCAGCATAAAGTGGAAAACACGTCGTTACAAAGTATAGCGCAATATAAAAAAATTTTATGTTTTTTGAGATATATTTATGTTTGATTTAAAAATATAAAAGGCTCATTATAACTCGCAAATTCCTTGTAAACCTTGTGTAAATACAAGCCATATTTTTTATGTATGAAATTTGACATTAAACTCATAAACATACCAGGTTTACACAGTTTACGGGTAAAATACAAGTTTATATGAGAAGGCTTAAAATGCTTGGTTACAATTATGTACAACTTCACCTAAATACTTAAATTTTTATTTAAATTTTGAATTCTTAACTTAAGGGTGTTATTTTTTAGTACTTTTTAATAGTTTTTTTTTAACCTAAAATATAAAGCGTTATATAATTATGTATTTCTCAAGGTTGGTTACCGAAACGAATAACGGTAAGGGTAACGGTAACGGTATCGGAGTTCGTTTGTTTAGGTAACGGTGAAGGTAACGGTATTTAAGACTGTTTCGGTAACGGTATACCGAAACAGCAATACCGGTACGTACCGGTATTAAAAATTATGTTAAAAACATATAGAAACAAGTAAAAACATGGCATATTTTTAATTTTAAGTACTGAAAATACAGATTTTAAGCTATAAATTCAATACTGGTAGTTTTAATAAGTAATATTATTATCTATAAATTTTTTTTGTAAAAAAAACACTCAAGATAAAATAAAAAATAAAAAAATTGTAATTTTTTATAAAATAATAAATACCGGTAAAATACCGGTAACTACCCATAAAAATAACGGTATCGGTAACGATAACGGTATTTTGAATTTTTTTTAGAGGTATCGATAACGGTAACGGTATTCAATTTGAAACGGTATTTTAGCGATAACGGTATTATAACGATAACGGTAACCAACCTTGATATTTCTACATCAAATTAGATATAACTATGTCGGGTCAAAATCCGGATAAAATTCTATATGATTTATTAAATTTAGATCTTATCCGATATAATTTTATCCACCATTTTTCGGATTATAGTATATCACCAATTATATTAAATAAAATATCATTACATATGGGATGATATTATTTTTTTTACTCGGTCTAACAAAAAATGTAGTATAAGCTAAACACTGTGATTTTGATGAAAGTTTGATATGTTGCAACAATTAAAATCGAGAATTTCGAGGTTAAAAAAGGATACGTCTTGAATTTTTGGTTTTTATGGCATTTTATCCAAAGCAACCATATGCAAATTTGGCATATATCGTTGGAAAGAAATTTTTAAGGATAATCTTTTGTACCATTTTTGGTACTTTTTAACTTTTTTTTAAGTTGTTGCTTTGAAATATACTTTTATAATACCCTATTTAAATCAAGCCGACGCATATTTTGCCTCTTTTGATGTTCGTGCTAGTTTAGATTTTAACGAATTTTTCCCAGCACCGCTTTTGCTACCCTTTGGAACAACTTGGCAACCTTGTTCATCTCAAACCTTCTCTTTTTAAGAATACATTATTGTTATGCACCCAACAAACAATTCGTTCCGTTTACGCACCGTTTTCGGTCCGTCATAAACGGAATCCAACTCCGTATACGGATCCAGAAAACGGAACATAAGGAACATCGAAACTGATTCGAATCCGTTGAAAATCCGTCAATGACGGACCGTTTACGGACCGGTATGTCGTGTTAAAAACGGACATGTCCGTTTAAAGTCCGTCAATGACGGACCGTTTACGGACCGTTATGTCATGTAAAAAACGGACTAGTCCGCTGAAAGTCCGTCAATGCCGGACCGTTTCCGGACCGATATGTCGTATAATAACGGAGTATTTCCTTGTTCATATCCTACCGATTTTTTCAAAAAAATAGACCATATGTTTATTATTTTCAATACAAAGTACTTTTTTTTCTTTTTTATAAATTCATTAATAATTATTATTTATAATTACAATATTTAGCATACTAGCTCGGCTTACCTATCTATCCAGCACTTAGGGATCCGGAGTAAAATCCAACATCTATATGGAAAAGAGACAATAAATTAGTTATGGTTTAATTGACTGTGTACACGATGCAAGTTCTCACATGTTATACACAAAACATTGTGAAACATTAAGTTTCATAAATCTTACCTTGTTACTTGATGTTGTTTGATTAATGGTGTGATAGAAAGAATTCCCTCTATTGCATATTCTCCATATATTCCCATTATAATAATATTTTCACCGACTTTACAAAAATTTTTTATTTTGTAAACAAACCGATGAAATCCGTATTTAAAGGTACGGAACGGATACCCCAATACGGAATTAAAACGTATTGTGTTCGAAAATCCATTTATATGGTCCGTTAATGTTCCGTATACGTACAAGCATTGACGGATACGTACCTTACGGACAGTTAACGTGCCGTAAAAGCCGGATTCATGAATCCGTACGTGCCGGAGAGTCCTTTAAAATGTTTCTTGGGCAGTTTGTCTATTTTTCCTGATCGATTTTCTTACCTCATTTTTATCTTCTTAATTCCTGAGGTGACCGAAAAACTTAAACAGGTTCCCTGCAAAACATTGCTAATATATGGGTATTATAAGGTGACCATATGTCATCTTTTTTGGAGGACAATCATCTATTTTTAGAGTCCGACCGAACAGTTCGGCCACAAAATGTATTTGCACGATATTCGGTATGTTGAAGCATTATGGACAAATTTTGATTATGCAAAAATGTTTGTTGGGCCGATTAGAAACCATTTTGAGTGTAAAATTTATGGAAAAGTCCGAACTTAAGCAATGAATTCACTGTTCGGTCGCCGAAAGTTCGGCCAAATTGGAAAAAGTTCGGCGGCCGAACAGCTAAACTACGGGGCTTTCCTTAAATTTGACATTCAAAATAGCATTAAACCGGCTCAATAAACATTTTTCAGTATCAGAATTTCTCAAGAATGCCTCTAAATACCGAAAAACCGAACAAATGTCGCTTTTTGGCCGAACTTTTCGGTCGGACACTATCTATTTTCACTAGCTGTCATCTATAAAATTTATGTCCTCTTTCTGTCATCTTTTTCATAATCGGTCATCTTTTGTCATCTTTATTTTTAAAAGCATGATTAATATTTTTCGTGTCACGCGCAGAGGGCGAAGCCGATGTAAAATTTCGGTTGGCGGCGGCTCGGCAAAAATAACTCGGCGGTGGCTAAAAGTCGGCTTAGAGCCGACTATTTTTAAGAAATTAAAAATAATTTAAATTCACTATAAAAAAAATTGACAAAAACTAATTTATTGATACATTTTAATTAAATTAGTAAGATTTTGTCTATTTTGATAAAATTAGTTCTACCACTTTTATATTTTGAATGAAGTCACTAAAAATACCATTGGATTTCCTCCTAAATCGATTGAATTAATTTTTAACCATTCGCAGGGGCTTTGGAATTCATTCGATCGAATTTACTTTTAAGGAATTTAATCAGTTTACCCTATCCGATTTTGTCAATCATTGACTTCAATCGTTAAGAATTTATTCAACTTCTTACCATTCGATTTTGTATCATTTGATTTAGCAGTTTGGAAATACATTCGATTTTATTATTTGAACAGTAAAATTGAAGATTACTTTCAAGTACAAGAGGAAAAAAAGAAAACATTGAATTCACAGTTAAATCATAAATTTGTATGATTTTCGAGTTTAAACAATTCCAAACCTACAGAAAAAGCTTAAATTCATAAGTTATGTAAAATAGTAATTACTGGAAACAGTTTCAACTTTGAATGTCCTTTATTGAAATTGAAATATTGAAATTGTTGAAGTGCTCTTTATTAATCGTGCTTTAACTACTATGAGTCTATGAGATCTGTATAACTGATAATTGCAATATTATTTTGTATTTCTAAAAAGTATTAAATTCCTTAAATAAAAACTAATAATCCAATGTGATTCCCAAATTATTCAATAGAATAAACTATAAATCCATTAAACTCCCAAACTTTTCAATTGATTGAATTTCTGAAGGCACATTTACACGCGAGAGAAAACTGCTAGAGATAGAGCAAAAAACACCTCTAAATAACTCAATGCCGTAACGATTGAATTCAATTACTGAAATTGAATGAAGAAAAAATTATTGAAGTTTAAATCGAATGAGACCAATTAAGTCTTCATTCGACGTGTAAAATTGCAGCTTGAGAATTCAATCATTCCATATTCAATCAGAATTGTCCATAGAATGAGGGATTAAAGTCATTAGATGTTTACTAAATATATATAAAAACAGCATCAACACTATTACATTTACGCGCCGTTTAATTCCAACTAATGTCAAACAACAACAATGTAAAAATATAAAATATAGGGAACTTGACTTTCTATGCAAGTTCTGTGCACGGAAACTTTCTAAATATGCTCAGTAAAACTTACAATTTTCGCAATTGAGAACTTACCGTACATCAATAATAACAAAAAATATTAAATATATCAAGATTTCTAAATAACCAGTCAGCTTAGCCGACAAATTCGGCTAAGAATTTTAGCCGATATAAGTCGCATACATTTTTTATATCTTATATGGTAGTCATATCTAGGGTTGCCATTTCCATTTTGAGAAAAAGAGGACGTCAACCTCAAAAACGGAGGACATTTGTCTTAAAAAAGAGGACAATTTTTTAATAAATTAATTTTACAAAAATCAACAACGCGATAAAATATACAAATAAAAATTTATTTTATAAATAAAACAATTTTTATTCCCACTGAAAAAAATTCACAAAAAACAAAAAAATCATTCTGAACACTTAAATGCATGGTGTAGCCAATTGGCAACGTACCAGTTTTTTTAATATTAAAACCCACTTGATGCACAAAACTGCATTTTTGGCCATTCCGTACAAAGTTTCCTATAGTTTAGCTCAGATTTTTGAAACAGTTATAGGAAAAATCTTGGTTTGTCTTCATAGTTTATGAAAAATCTAAAATACGCGTTTTTTTACAAAAAGTGTAATATTCAAAAATGTTTGTTTAAATATTTAAAGTTGTATTCTGGCAATAAAATTAATTTTGGCGACAATAAATGTATAATTCATAGTTTATATAATTTTTTTTTTTTCATGCACGTTAAAATAATCACAATTTAGCGATTTGGAAAAAAACCATATTTTTCAATAAAAATCAACTTTTTCTAAATATTTTTTTTTTGTACTTTTCTTGGTTAAAATTGAAGAGATCATGCATTTAAGGGTTAAATTTGTGGTACATAAATAAACAAAAAAAAATGATTAACCAATTCATTGCATACATTTTCAGGAATGTACATTTCTATTATTTCTTGATACGATTTGTAAAGGTTTTCATGAATGTTTTTCAATGCTTCCAATTTGAATTAGTATAGCACTGTCGCATTTCTTCAAATATTCATAAAACTCGTGAAAATTCATATCAAAATTTTATTTGACTCTAATAATATCAGAAATAGAACTAGAAATAGTTTCTGGATTCAATTTCTTGAATTTTTTTCAACGCTTCCAAATTGAATCAATATATTACTGTCGCATTTCTTCAAATGTTCATAAAATTCTTGACAATTCATATCAAAATTATATTTGACTCTAATAATATCAGAAATAGTTTCTGAATTCAATTTATTTCTTTTTGGCGTCCACTGCGTTTGAATTATGTGCTGGTAAGAAAAAATAAAACAAAAAGTTTTTTCATTTCATAGAAAACATCATTTTTAATAAAAATAATAAAAAAAATCGTACCAAAACTTGTTATCAGTCATGTTAATTGAATTTAAGTTTTTTATATAATTTTTCAGGACAAGGAATTCATTAAATAAATTTTCAAAATTTAAAATCAATGTTAATTTTTTTTAATTCAACTGTTGGCTCACTGGTGATAAGCTTCAAATTTGGCAATTAAAGTAACCCAGCAGAAATTACTGCTTGCTTGGAAGCAGTTTTGTCATGGAAATTTGAGCAGTTAAGCGATTGCATTATTGATGATATCATGCCTGATTTTTGTTCGAGATAGCTCGCGTGAAAGCACTTGTTTCGAGATCCGAAAAGGCATGAATTCACCGCTTTTAATTAGTGCTCCTGTTTTTCTTTTAAAATGTCTATGATTCATGCCTTCTCGAAAGTGCATATTATAAAGCATTTCAACTATTTAAAATCATGCCTTCTCAAAAGCACAATATTCCTGCATATTTTTACGGGAAGAAAAAATACCTCTTATTTTTAGTAAAACCTCTTATTTTCATTAAAATAACTTTTTTCCGCATTTTAAAAAATTTTTATAAAAGAACCGCAAAAATATTTAAGCATTCAAAATGTATTGCTCATTTTATGCCTTTTTGAAAAGCACAGCAAAAAGCGATGTAAACAATTAATCAACTTAGGCTTTCATTAGTGCTGTTTACGAAGCTGTACATTTTTAGAAGCGGTAAAAGTAGCAGTAAGGAAGCAGTCAACGTTTTAACTGCTTCCACATTTTTGTTGGGAAATGAAATAACTGTGAAAAAAACCGCGATTCCAACAATTCAAAAAAAAAGTTATGGAGAAAAGTGCAAAAAGTAGGACAACCCCGGAATTAATGTTTCATAAAATTTGGTGTTTTTCGAAGAAAAATCTATGATATTTCTTATCCATGAAATGGTCAAGTGTTCTCCACCACTTTGCAATTGATATCATTTTGACGTTTCGCTGCAATGGTTTTGACATTTCATATCATATAATTTACTGCATTTGAAGACACCGGGTTATGAACTAGAAGTAGAGGTTTTAATACATGTTTTAGCATAGGTTTGCCAAGTTGTTCCAAAGAGAACCAAACAAGGGTTCGGAAAAATCTGTTTAACCCCATTTCGACATTTTTTGAACGTTCAGTTAGTTTTTTGTCAGTGAAAATACTTTTCATTAGTGTGGTCTTCTATCTTCTTTAACGATTTTATGAATATAGCTTCTAACTTAAGACAACTGTCGTAAGTTAAGCTTCTTCGGTAATTTCTTATAAGAACCAACAAAATTAATTTGAGTTTAAGTTGTTTTGGAAATGTAAGATTTAACCAAAAAACTGTTAAAATAAACTTATACAAATTTGCTATTGTAATAAGTTAACGATATATTTTCTATATTCACCCGATTAAAAAAGATGATATGGTGACATATATAATTTGATATAATACAACAACTAATCGCATACAATTTAATCCGAAAAATTGTGAATACAATTGTATCTACGTGGATAAAATTGGATTTAGTTACTTTAAATTATATACAATTTAATCCGAATTTTGACCAGACATTATTGTATGAAATAATATCTGAATATTTAAAATTTGATGCAATTAGGTCCAGTTGGATAAAAATTTTCATATTTCTGTTTTTATTAAATATTGTACTGAAAAACAATGGGGAATTCACGTCGTGTATCGTGTGAAATAAGCAAATCATAAAAAGAATCCCCGATTCAAAAAGATGATATGGTGACATATCTAATTTGATATAATACAATAACTAATCAGATATAATTTAATCCGAAAAATGGTGAATACAATTGTATCTACGTGGATCAAATTGGATTTAATTACTTTAAATTATATACAATTTAATGCGAATTTGTACCAGATATTATTGTATTAAATAATATCTTAGTATTTAAAATTTGATGCAATTAGGTCCAATTTGGTAAAAAAATTTAAATTTCTGTTTTTATTAAATACTAACGGGCAAAGCCCACTACGTTGTTAGAATGCCTTAGGCCTAGTTTTTGGGATATTTTTACATTATTGCTCATAACTATTTTATTAATTATTTTAATGGAATGATATAAAGCCTATGTCCATCCCTAAGGACTTATCTAAATACTGGAAAAAAATGTTTGAAATCAGATGAGTAGTTACGGAGATTACCTCCTACAAACAAACAAATATACACACATTACTTCTTTATTATATTAGTATAGATTCACATAAGGTTTCGTGTATCGTGTAAACTAAGCCAATATAGTACACTGAACCAAAAACAGCTGTGAAATCAACTAAAATCCATATTAAATTGATGAATGGGTGATCACTATACAACTAACAAAACCTGTCCATCAATTTAACGCAATGTTTAGTAGATTTATATTTTGACATTTAACTATTTTATGTGGTATTATTTTGACAAAATATCGTCAAATGTATTACCAAAAATTAGTTGTCTTAACAATTATATTTAATTAAATTGCATAATGATTTTGTTGTTTTACCAATGCATTTTATTAAACTTAACAATGCATTTTATTTAATGAATTAATTTTTTATCGATTTATTATTAATTTTTAGACTTATATTTCATTATTTTTAATATTTCACCAATTTCAAATTTTTTTAATATACTGTTTTTTTTATAATGAATTTGATAAAATATAAAAAATAATGAAATATAAAATTAAAATTATAATATAGCATATACTTAAAACACTTTATTTAAAACACATGTACCATTTTATATACAAAAACATATAACTTTATTTAAATTAATAATTCAAATACATTATATAACATTCATTAATAGTTTGCCTTAAACAAAATAACAAAGATTTAATGACAGAAATTTTAATGTACGATTTAATTGAGAACGTTCAAAATTATATAAATTTATTTAAATTAAAATTAATAAATCTTCAATTAGCAATTCACTTTAAGTCACTGAATTTGTTAATTATATATACTTTGAAAAACAAAAACACTTAATGTCAATTTATTGATATTTCCGACAATTACAAGTACATATGCTAGCACGAGTAATGACGCGACAAAACTAACCTCACTAAACTTTTTTCCACAGATTTAATACTCTTTTTTTTCAAATTGAAGAAAAATTATATCAAATTTACGTTGCAGCCGTTTTACAAAATTTTTTAGAGTTAACAAATTAAATTTTGTTAAAAAATGGACAAAAAATTATCAAAACAACAATTGTTTTGTAGAGAATTATTGACGGAAATAAGTATGTTCAATTAAAAACAAATGTAGTTGATTTTAAAAAAAAACACACATTAATTTGAATAAAAAAATATTGTTTTAACAATTCGTTTCATCAAAAAGTAACAAAATTTTTATGTTGATTTCACTTACGACTTTTGGTTCAGTGTAAGCTTGTAAGTATTTTTGTGAAACAGCCTACATAAAAAATCTACACATTAATCAGTACTTATGCGAGCTATAGTATAGTTCAAGAATAATCCATAAAATAAAAAATTCTAAATAAAATGAAATTTCGAATAATTTTCCATAAATTATTACTGGATTTTTTACTAAAGGTGAGCTTTTCAATTTGAACGTGTAAAAAGTTGAAATGAAGCTTTAATTTTTGGGCTATTCATTTTAAAACCTTATGTAATGTTTCGGTTTGAGTAAGAAAGTTATCATTTTCTTATTGCGGACAACTGAAGAGTAGAGTGATGCCTACGAAACAATTGTATTGTCTATCATGAAAATGATCAACCGTTTTTGAAACAACAAATAAAATCTAATATGACAATATCATATTACAATTTGGACTTGAGGTAGAAGAATATTCTAACTAAATATATGAAAATATAGAAAGTCCGAAAAAACAATTTTTGTATGTTTAACTCATAATGAAAAGTATCACTTATAAAAGTATCAGACTCATAGAAATAAATCTGTAAAAATAGCAGAAAAAGCAACTACAAATTAGTTAAAAATGAGTAAAAAAGTTAAAGTCGGGCATGCCGACTATATAATACCCTACACCAGTCTGATTTAAAGCCAACTAATGTTTGGGTCCGAAATTTGAATGGGTTAAAATAGACCTGTGTCAGAAATTTCTATAAAATCATAAAAGAAGAGAAAATCGAAAATATAGCCCATATGGGCGATAGGTCCAAATATGGACCGATCCTATCCAGAATCAATCGGCTTTTTCCTTGGGACCATGTGAGTCAACGAACCAAATTTCATTGAAATATCTGCCTATTTGCGACATGCAGCGTGTAACCAAGCCAATTTAGGGGGGACCCTTATATGGGCACTAGGTCTAAACATGGACCGACTTTAACCAAAATCAATAGGCTTCATCCTTGGGCCAACATAGGTCATAATAGTAGACTAAAAATAACAAAAACAAACATTTTGACAAACGGTTATATCTAAAAAAAATTTGTTATTTTTAAGCTAAATTTAGTTGAATGCAAACAGCAAACTATACTGTTAAATTAACAGAAATATTTGCAAAAGAAATTGCAAACTGTTGCTTTTAAAAGGCTTGATTTTTATTTGCATTTAAAAAAATTTTAAAATACTTCAAAAACTTTAAATTTTTTCGTGATTTTTTAGGCTACTAATTATTTAGCAAAATTTTTTCCTGATTTTTGCATGTTAGTTTGTTTTTTCTATTAACAAAAATTTAACTCAAATATAACTAAAATTCTGTATATTTAACAGTTTTATTTTTGCTGTTCCTATCTTAATAATATATCGCCAAAATAATCTGCTAATTTAGTTTCTGCAGCATCATTTTTAACCAATTTTTAGTAGTTTTAACTAAATTTTTTACAGACATTTTTCTATGCACTTTATTATTATTCTTTATTAGCCAATGGAACATTATTTCCTTACAGACTAAGATTAATTAATCTGTCCAAAAACAATTTTTATGGTTCTGCTTAGGGAACTCAACTTGGAACCCTTCTGAAGCTCTTCCATCCTATTCAGTTAGACTTGAACGAGTTAAATTGCCTACACTAGAAAGTCGAAGAAAAATGCTTAACATTACGTTTTTAGTTAATTTGCTTAATGGTAATGTTTGTTCTGAATTCCTGCTTCATAATCTTAAATTTAACGTTCCGCAACGATCAACTCGCAATTTTACACCATTGTATCTTCAGGTCTTTCAAACAAATTACGCAAATTCTGATCCTTTTCGTAGAATATGCAGAGATTTTAATGAGATGTATAATTTTATTGACTTTTCTTTGAGTGTTAGTGTCATTAAACGTAGTATTATCTTGTTTTTAAATACATAGCCTTATAATATTGTTTGTAATTAAATTAAATAATCTTGTTTGTAATTCATTTAAATAATATAGTCTGTAAGGATTTAAAATCCATAGACTTAAATAAATAAATAAATAAATAAATAAATAAAAAAAATTAACTTACATACCAAAATTAATACACTCATACAAATAAGTCCGTAAAAATAGCAGAAAAAGTTACTAAAAATTAGTTAAAAATTATGCTGCAGAAAAAACTGCTAATATTAGCAGACTCAGTTTGCTAAATATTAATAAAATGAAAACAGCAAAAAACTGTTAAATTTACAGAATTTTAGTAATATTTGAGCTAAATTGTTGTTAATTGCAAATAACAATTTAACCTGCTAAAATTAGCAAAAAAAAATGCTAAATAATATCGGAATGAAAATAGCAAAAAAAACTGTTAAATCTACAAAATTTTTGCTAAAATTTTCTGAAATTAACAAAACTTTTGCAGATTACTAGTGGACTGGAAAAAGGTAAAAAAGGAGCAAATGAAATGAAAATTAATAAAAAATAAATGTGTATTTAAAAACATACTTGGGACCAGTTTATAGAATGTGTCAATTAATTGAAATTTTTCAATTGGCATTGTTCAATGCCTAAATGCCCATTTATAATTGATGAAAGAAGAATTTGTTTTCGTGTTTTAATAAAAGAATAAATTAAGAAAAAAAAGTTAAAAATTAGCGTATTTCTTATATTTTCTTTTAAATTACAATGCTTTTTCTTCAATTATGTGTACATTTCATTACCATTGTTTTCATTAATGCAAATTGAAAAGAATTTCATTGGCATTGAATGGTGATGAAATTTGTTGGTATTGACATTGAGATAAAGTAATGCCAATTATATTTCAATGCCAATGAAAATTTCCCAAGAATGATTTTTTGTAAAAGTGGTAATATTTATAGACAATAATATGTTAACCATAACAGAATGTATTTCAGAGACCCTTCTTTTGATTTTCATTGTTTGCTGATCGGATATGTACTTCCGAATTTATTTGAGTTTCTATTTTCACCTCTAAAGATCCACCCACAGGAAAGAAGGTGTGGCCGATTAAAAATATCGTATTTTTTAAATAAGCTTAAAAACTACAATATTGGGGGAAACAAATTAGGGTAATCCTCGTAAACTCCACTTGCTCCCCAGATATACTTTTAATCACAATTTTCATATTAAAATGGTTCGTCCAAAATAGACCTTGATCTTTGAAAATTAATGTATTACGATAAATAGAAACTTTTCTCATAAATTTTAATAATTTAGATATTTTATGAGTAGGACAAATTTTCAACCATTTCAATTTAGCTTTATTTAAAAACTTTTTGCATTATTTTTGACGAGTTAAATATATGGAGTAATTTTTATGAGTCATTTAACATTCTGTTTATAAGCGCTCCAAAATTGTTTAGTTTACAAAAAATTTGTAAAATTAGCAAATCTTCTGTTAAATACTGTAAAGTTAGCAAATTTATTGTTAAAAATTAGTAACTAAATTCAGCAAAAAAATAGCAAAAAATTTGTAAGTTAGTAATGTGGAGGTAGCAAAAAAATTAACTGAAAATTAAATTTTAACTAAAAATTCGTTAAGTTGAAGTACTAACAGTTTTACTAAATTTTCTACAAACTTTTTTCTATGAGTGTACTAATGCTTAATGACGCTACCGGTAACCCATTATTTTCAGTTTAAATTAATATGAAGGGTAAGGAGTTGCTATTACCAGTAGGTAGTTACATATATCATTATCAGTAATTCACTACTTTCTACTTATAAGTAATACAAAAGCTAAGGGGACATCGGTACTAAGTAATGTATGTTTTGCAAGTTTTTGATGGGTATGTACTTCATTATTTGAATTAATTCTCCAATTTTGGGACTATCCAACCCATCGCGCGGCGCTTCTTGAAATTCAACAAAGTAGGAAATGCGGATGGATACATATAGTACCGTATGTTTATTTTTAACCGGAATGTAAAAAACATAAGGTGCTTGTGAAAAAGATAAGGTCACTTTTATTTCGTTCTGTTTGTGCAAAACTACAAAGAGTATTGAATACTCTAAAAACTTGCTGCTCAAAACTTGTTTATATATAAATTATTTGATGACATTTGTTTACCGTTAGTTCAATTTATAAATAAAAATATTAATAAGGTGCATTTTGAAATATGTCAAAATGATAAGGTCAATGCAAATAGTTCCAATAAATCAATATATGTACACTCATAGAAATAAATCCGTAAAAATAGCAGAAAAATTTACTAAAAATTAGTTAAAAATGATGCTGCAGAAAAAACTGCTAAAATTAGCAGATTTTTTTACTAAATACTAGTAAAATGAGAACAGCAAAATTAAAACTGCTAAATTTACAGAATTTTAGTTATATTTAGGCTAACTTTTAGTTAATTGAAAATAGCAAATTGTACTGTAAAATCTGCAGAAAATTTTGCTAAATATTTGTAGACTAAAAATAGCAAAAATAAACTGTTAAATCTACAAAATTTTTGCTATTTTTAAGCTAAATTTAGTTGAATACAAATAGCAGTCTACTCTGCTAAAATCAGCAGAAATATTTGCTAAAAAATTGTAAACTGCTGTTTTCAAAAGGCTCGATTTTTATTTGCATTTAAAAAAAAAATCAAAAAAAAAACCTCGAAAATTTTAAATTTTTTGGTAATTTTTTAGGCTACTAATTATTTAGCAAAATTTTTTGCTGATTTTAGCAGGTTAATTTGCTAATCTCCATTTACAAAAATTTAGCTCATATATAACTAAAATTCTGTATATTTAACAGTTTTAGTTTTGCTGTTCCTATATTACTAATATATAGCAAAAATAATCTGCTAATTTAGCAGTTTTTTTCTGCAGCATCATTTTTAACTAATTTTTAGTAGTTTTTACTAAATTTTTTACGGACTTTTTTCTATTAGTGTACCTTAATTTGATTTTCAATTTATACATTGACCATTTTTATTTATTGTTTTATAAATACGATTGGGCATATAATTTATCAACTTTTCTAGTGCTTCTGGCTTTATATCCCGCCAAGCATTCAAAATTGCCACTTTTAGCTCTCCCACCGAATTATACTAACGGTTTTCAGCATAAACTTGCCGCATTAGCAGTCCCCACATATTCTCCATAACATTAAGATCTGGTGAACGTACCGGCCATTCCATAACAGACACTCCACTTTCCTCAAACCAGGTCTTAGTTGGTATGCTAACATGGATTGCAGCGTTGTCCTGCTGGAAAATAAATCCTTGTTCGCGATGTGCGGCCAGATATGGCAACAAATGATTTGAGAGCACTCGCTGGTACTTCAAACTGTCCATTCTTGTTGAACGAAACGCTAAAGAAAGGATTCCACTTGAGCTAAACATACCCCAAAGCATTAGGGAATCGCCACCGAAATTTCTCCTTGAGAAATAGTCTCTTAAACAATCTAGACCATCAAGATTACATTGTTTTTCATCAAAAAAAATCTTCAAAACAAAAAATTAGTAAAATTGGTCCTAATGCCAGTTAGTTAAAAAATTATCGAAATACTTATCTGATGGCAATTAGTTTACATTTGTTTCTTCGCAAATTCAAACCGTTTTATATTATGGTTCGCATTCAAACATGAAGCTTCTTTAATTTAGCTCGGATAATGTGGGGCTGTGTTTTATTGGCTCTCAAAACCGTACTTGTTGGTAGATTCAAGACCAATTCCAATTTAATCGTATTAGCGTAGTTACAGTTTTTGAAACCATTCTCGACCAGAGCTTTTATTTTTACCATAATTTTCGTGATCTTTTAAATAATTCTGCACTACATAAAGCGAACAACCCAATTTTCGTGCAATTTCTCGCATCCCCAATTGCTGGTCAAACAAAGCTCAGACAAAGCTTTTCCTCGTCCCATTGATATGGCGTAAAAAAAATTTACAAAAAGAACAAATACGTTACCAATTGCTGATTTATTAGCTCTGACATTATGATTTTGACGCATTTCAACATGCACATTATTAATATTTTGATTTATAAATTGAACTAACAGTAAACAAATGGAATCAAAAAATTTATATATAAACAAGTTTTGAGCAACAAGTTTTTTAGGTAACGGTACTATTCAATACTCTTTGTATTTTTGCAGAAACATAACAAAATGCAAGTGGCCTTACCCAATAAACAATTCGTTCCGTTTACGCACCGTTTTCGGTCCGTCATAAACGGAATCCAACTCCGTTTACTTACCGTTTTCTGGATCCGTATACGGACCAGAAAACGGAACTTAAGGAACATCGAAGCTGATTCGAATCCGTTGAAAGTCCGTGAATGACGGACCGTTTACGGACCGTTATGTCGTATTAAAAACCGACAATTCCGTTTAAAGTCCGTCAATTACGGACCGTTCTGTCATCTAAAAAACGGACAAGTCCGTTGAAAGTCCGTCAATGCCGGACCGTTATGTCGTGTAAATAACGGATTGACTCCGTTTCTGTCCATATGCGTACCGTTTCTTTAAACAAAAACGAACTTATATGTCTACCTAAATTTACCCTTTTTTTATTAACTATCAGCAGTAGCTTTTTTTTAGATTTATTAATATCATTGATTGCATAAATTGTCACTGTATTTACGTCTGGTGCAGTTTACTCTCCATTTAGTTCATCAATTCACAACAGTGGCCAATAATAAAATGAAATATCTACGTTAAAAGAAACAATAAATTAGTTAAGGTTTAACAGATTGTTTTCGCGATGGTGTTTTGCACACAATGTAAATTCGCACACTTTGCTGCCAACAACTAAATGTGTCACTAAATATTTATTTCTTAATTGCATTTCCTTACAAAAACCATCTTCAAAACATATATTAGAATTAATTAAACTTACTATCTAATGAATGCATCTCCCTTGAAGTTCTTTGTTTCTTTGTGTTAGGACGAATTGACGCTTTTGCGACTTATTTTACGTCCCAATAATATTTTTTGCAATGAATCACTTTTATTTTATAAACAAGCTAACACCAGTCAAGTCCGTATTTAACGGTACAGAAACGGATACACCAAAACGGAGCTAAAACTGATTGTGTTCGAAAATCCGTTTATACGATCCGTTAATGTTCCGTATACGTACAAGCTTTGACGGATACGTACATTACGGACCGTTAATGTGCCGTAAAAGCCGGATTCATGATTCCGTACGTGCCGGAGAGTCCGTAAAAATGTTTCTTGGGTACGAGCACCTTATAGCTGTTTAAGTGAAAATATGAAACATTAAATTGAATCTATCAGGTTTTATTTGCCATTATTAAATATCGAAATTCCATTGTAATTTTTAATTCAAAAGTGTTTCAAAAAAATGCCGGTTACCCGAAGTTAAAAAAGGCCTGAAATTTGAAAACTTAAGCCATAACTTTACGAGGGTTATGCCCTGTCTCCAAAATATATTTAACATAAATATAAGCAATGTCTCCGATTTCAAGAAAATTTGGATTTGTTATAAAAACAAGTCAAAGGTTTGCCTTTCTTCTTTTGGTCCATATTGGAAAAATTTGGGGCATATAATTTGCCATTTTTTCGTTTCTTTCCAACTTTTTATTTTTATCATTTTTGTTTTTTTTTTTAGTTCTTCTTAATAAATTATTTACATCATGTCCCGGAATTGAAACTGTTTATGTACTTGTTCGAAAGAAGAAAAATAAAGATGTTCATACTAGAATTGAAGAAATTTTTGAAGATCCGGTAAGTGCATTAATTTAAAATAATTGTAAAGGGTGTCCCAACAAGAGCGCCGGATTTAAAATTGCACAGACCACGCGATTTAAAAATGTTAACGGAGTTTTTGTGGCCCGAATTAGATGAAATTGATGTAGGGGACATATTTTTCCAACAAAACGGTTCGAGCTTCCACACAGCACGTGGTTTTACTGCAGACCAAGTTTCCAGGCAGTGTCATTTCTTGACTTGGCGATCAACATTGGCTACCAAGATCGTGCGATCTAACACCCATGGACTCTTTCTCTGGGGCTATGTGAAGGAAAAGGTGTATGCGAATAAGCCTGAAACCGTTGAACATCTTAAATAGGAAATACGGCGCGTTCTTGGTGAAATACAGCCACATTTATGCGAAAATGTTTTTTTTTTATGTTGAACTATTTTTCTTTATGTTGAAATAAAAATGTTTGCTCAATTCAAAAAATAAATGCGCTTTTCTATAAAATTAAATCCGGCACTCTTGTTGGGACACCCTTTATCTCCACGATTTGGTATCTTATAAGATAAATAGTGAAAAACTTTCAAAATAGAAATAGCATTTAAAATAAATTTTTAAAATTGCCTTTACAGTTTTTGTAAAAACCAAACTAAAAAAATAGAGCTCAATTATGAGAGTTTCTTAAAATTCTGAGAGCAATTTACTTTTATGAAATAGTTTTTAATGAATTTTTTTGAATTTTTATTTATAACCAGGGCTATGACCTTCATGTACCGTCTGGCAACTGGCGCACAGTGCCTTGTCCCAAAAGACAAAAATCAAAAAAAATTTGTGTCTCCGATTTCGACGAAAATAATTTTTTTTGTATATATGGGTGATATCAAAAAATGTGATAAAAACCATGTAACCAGCTAATTTCTTATGCATGGAATACATTCGAGTTATATATTTCGATATATATCAGCGCATTTAAATTTATAACAATCTGACCAATTTTTGGTTAATACATACAATTTGTGACCAATTTTATAGGCCAAATGTAAACTCCGTAACCAGTAACTCATAAGGTTTTTTAACCTTAATAGCTTATATTTTAATAACCAATGAAGCTAAATACTAACTGTAAGAATTTTTATTAAGAGAAAAAGTAACGTTTTTAACAAAAATTAATACATTTTACAAACTTTTTCATATATCTATACTAACAGGACTTCAACTCTGTAACGATTTTTCGTCATAATTTTTGATAAAAATGCATACACCAGAATTTTGGAGTTATCTATTAATTATATTGCGAAAAGTATAATATTATTTATACTCAAATGATCGATGGACTGTAAATAATCGTCTAGTATAACAGACTTGAAGTTTTTCTGCAGCATGTAACATTCTCGAGATGAAAAAGGATGTCTTTAATAAGTTTTGAAAAAATGTTCTAACCTCCGTTCATAATTTTTACACCAAACTATAGCATATTTGGATTCACCTCGTAGGCATAATAAGATTTTGTTTCGGAAAGAAAATTCTGACAAAGCGTTTCTGAAATAAAAAATATAACTGTAAACTCCGTAACCAAAATTGTTTGCATCAGATTGCATTACAAAAATGTAGGTAAATGTTTAAAATATTTCAAAATAACCATAAACAGAGGTGATTCAACTAATATTTATGCGTCAAAAGATAATTCAACTAATCATTTTGCGTCTAGTCAAAAAAAGTTATCATTTTTTTTACCCTAAACTGCTGGAGCGAAAAACGATTGATTTTGCATTTCATTGTTTTGGAATCGATATTTCGAGTCATTACTGACATTAGCTTGACAAATTAAATTTGTTTCACACAATTTAAGAATTTTTTGATCTCGAAAATTTTATGTTTTTAATATATTATTTTGTGACTTCGCAACCACTGATTGGATTTTAAAAAATTTTATATTTTTGAAAAGCATTTAAAAGGACCAAAAATACAAAATTAAAAAAAAAATAAAAAATTTTTCGCGAAATTAATTGTATTTTTTTTCGCGAAATAAAAGGATAACCTATTCAGATGGTAATTAAGGACTTGTATTTGAGTTTAAGTTTTGGATTTCGGGTCTATAGACCTATCAGGAAGGACGCCATAGGTCCCCAAAATCGGGGACCTCGGGTATTACAAAAATTAAGAACGATCCAGAATTGTCCCGATTCAAAAAAAATTGTTGTTGTTGGCGACTTGCATAGTTTATCCCTTACAGTTTACGAAGTATCCGAATTTGAAAATTAAAATTTGCTATTTTTTACCTACCTTGGTCTAGTATTTTGCAAATAGAAAATTCAAATTTATCCCGATTTTTTTGAAATATTTTTTATGATTTACCACTAAACTAATAAATATTCTACAGAAAGAATATATTTGCAAAATAGGAAAATAAGTGAAGTTTTCATTTTAATTGCAATTATATCCTAGATCATTTACCTAATCAAAATAAGTTGACATGTTTCTAAAAGCCCAAAGTCTATATTTTTAAACCGTATTAAAAATTATCCATGGTTTAGTCAGGCACCAATTTTATTTTCGGAACTAAGATCGATTTGAAAATTGCTTACTTAAAAGATATTTAAAGAACAACCGATCTTGCCCTTATGGCAATTTTAGTTAGAAAATTGTTACTTAAGAAGCATTTAAGACAAAAGTCGATCTTAGTTCTGACTATAAAACTGTCTTAATTCTTTACAAAACAAATTAAACTTTTTTTGGCAACATGTCGCCATTCAGAAATACATGACAAAAACTATCATTTCATAAATATAAAAAACATGACATTTTGCATTTAAAAAAAAAAATTATCACGTCCAACGGTGTCAAATCACATGATCGTGTCGGCCAATTAACATCGCCACAACGTGAGATAACATAGCCATTGAATTCCTCGCGCAAAAGAGTCATTGTTTCGTTGGCTGTGTAGCAAGTGGCACCATCCTGTTGGAAGCACATATCGTCCAGGTCCATATCCTCAATTTCTGGCCATAAGATGTCCGTTATAATCTTGCACGACGACAAGTCGAGGTTGACGGCTCTTCTGCCACACTATCGCGAACAACAGCAATGTTTTCCGCAGAACGAGCATGCACTGGTGTTTTTATATTTCCTAAAGATCCGGACACATTTGGTCGATTATGCCGACCAAAGAAATCACGAAGTGCACGAAATGCTTTTGATTTGAACGCCCATTTTCGTATACAATCTTAACGCGCTGCTCAATTGTATACCTCTCCATGGTTGAATTTGTCAAACACTGAAACAAAGAAATGTCAAATTAAGTTGGGTAAAAAACTTGACGTTAAGGTGTGACTCACAATTAACATCGTGCATTATGGTTGGACCACCCTTTATAACAAAAAATTTGTTGAAAATTAGTATACTTGATATACAAGACGTTTTACTAACTTTTGTATTTTTTTTTTGAGTGTATGGGACCGAAAATACCTCAACCAATCCCTCCACTCCCTCTTCCTCACCGAATAAAGTACCGAGCAAGGTTTTTTTTACTTTTTTGTTACTTATTTCGTCTGTTTTTGTAGATCTTCAATTTGATGAAAAAATTTAATCCGAAATTTTGTCACCACATAAAGAGCATTTCTGGCGATTGCATGCTGCCCGGATTGGGTATAAGTAACGAAGATCGACAGTCTTTAATTGAAAATGTCAACATTGTTTTCCATATGGCTGCCACAGTCCGATTCGATGAAAAACTCAAGGTGGCGATGCAAATTAATGTTAAAGCACCTCGTGACATTATGTTGTTGTGCAAAGAAATGCACAATTTAAAAAGTATTCTGCATGTATCCACAGCATATACACAATGCCCGCTACGTCGCATAGATGAGAAAATTTATCCTCCCCCTAGCGATTCGAACAACTTAATTCTGCTTACGGAATGCACGCCGGACAATTTGCTGGAAAACATGACACCCATGTAAGTATCAAACAATCTCTATCATTAAGCACAGTTTTCTAAAAAGGTATGCCAAATAATCCGTTTTTTAACTTTTATGTTCGATTTTTAGATTATTAGGAAAGTATCCCAACACATACACATTCACAAAGGCCGTGGCAGAAGATATTGTGAAAAAGTTTGGTAAACATTTGCCAGTAGGCATATTTCGGCCCGGCATTGGTAATTAATCATAAAAAATTGTTAAACATATTTAAGAGTATTGTTATTTGTAAATTTAAAAGCATACATTTCTAAGTATAGGCCAGACACATAAAACTAAACCAATGGGTTTTAGCTGATATTTAAGGGTATGCAACCAAAGATTAGAAATTGCGACATTACTAGGGCTCGGAAGTTCGTGCGTTTTATGTACGCAAAATATGTATTAGAATATTAAAAATATGCATTTAAAATATTAAAATTTTGAATTTATTCCCAATATTTTCAAAAAATCGAACTCTCAGTAATTCCAATTTCCAGAAATTAGAATCTGCGGTTTTAATACATTGGACGCTCTGAAACATTTTGAAATTTCATACTTGTTTTTATGTTGCTTAAAAAATTTTAAAATAAAAAAGGGAATCATGAAGGAATGAAACAAGGAATAACATTGTTTATTGTTTTTTGTCTATTTAAATATGTACATTTTTGTTCATTTGTATGTTGTGAAATTTGATATGTGTGTGCATTAGGGCGGGTCAATTTGTATGGAGGCAAAAAAAATGAAAAATCGCATCATATTTTTGAATTTCAGCAAGCTCGAAATCCATTTTAGACCTATAGTTTCTAGGGCAATGTTGCTTAGAATTTTTCGTAGAATCATTACGCCCCCTACGATTGCTTGTCACAGAAATCGAAACTGTCTAATAAACGTAAAAAACACACTTTATCTTTGGAAACCAAAGTTAAAATATTGGAAAAGCAAATCCGTTCAAGAAAATCGTTTAGCCTTAAGCTGCCTACACACTAGGGAACATACTTAAAAAAAGAGAGCATTTTTTGTGAATGTGTGAGTGCGTTTGTGTGTGTGTGAGTGTTGAGAGCGTGCATTTCGTGTTTACAAAATTTTTTGATATTTTTTGTTCCCTCAACCATGTTCCCTAGTGTGTAGGCAGCTTTAGAATTCAATGTGACTAATTCTTCCATCAGCTACATCAAATCAAGTAGAACAATATTAAATGCTGTTTCCAACACATATCAGGACGCAACAAATAAATCTTTGCATAGCGCTGAATATCCAAAAATGAAGTATCGACTTTATGAGTGGTTTCTAAAGAAACATTGACTGGAGCAATATTAAAGGAGAAAGCTAAAATAATTTTTACTAAAGAATATCCCGACAAAGATGAAAATTAATTTCGAGCAAGTGATGGATGGTTTACCAAATTTAAAAAGCGGCACGGTATTCGGTTTTTAAAAATTGGTGGCGAGTATAGTGCCGTTTCCTTGGTTACTCCGTTTATTCACAGATTTCGTGCAAAGGTCCCAAAAATGGGACTAATGGAGTCGAAAATATATAATGTGGACGAAACCGGATTATTTTTCCGTTGCCTACCAGATAAACTATCCCAGCAAAACCTTCTATTACCAAGTAAAGGGAAATGGAATAAAAAAATAAAAATTGTAACTACTTACACTTTGGTCGCATAATACATATTTTGACATGATTATGAAGGTAGTACTGAAATAAGTTGTTACTTGTAATATCAAATTCACTAGTTAGCTAAAATAAGTACATACTTGTATGGAGTGAAATAATTAGTTACACATTAGTACATATTAAAAAAAAATAAAAAACGTTACCAGTAATGACTTTGTGTAAAAGTACACCGATCCGAGCAATGTAATTAGATTACAAATTTTTATTAAATCGTTTTTTCGCATAATAAGTAGCTATATAATGCAAAACCAATAACTTATTATTTTTACTCTTATTAATAAGTTATTATATAACACAACATCAGTAATATATTATTTTAAAGCCCCCAAATAAGTAGTGATATGTCCCTATATCGGTAACTCATTTTTTCATACCTCCCACATAAGTATTGATATATCACAATATTAGTAACGTATTACTTTAGGTTTCTAAGTAAAACCAAAGATAAAGGGTTACCCATTGCCAGGCAATGCGTGAAAAAGGTCCAACCCATTACCAAGATTTTGCTGTTTTCGAAAAATGAAAGTCAATAATTTTAAAATATTTTTTTCATATATATATTCTTTTGCTTATTGATAACTGCTGCATTCATGCACCAATTGCGAAACTGCAAAGCAACGATGGAAACATAGTTGCATATTTGTTTCCACCAAATATGATAGCAGCTTTGCAACCCTAAAAAGTCCTATAAAGCTTTCTCAATTAATTGCTGAAGGAGGTGAACTGAATAATCGTATACTGAAACAAGCTTGTGATGAGGGGACTCTAATGAATATGACAGCCATGATGATGTGCCACTAGCGCATCTGATATGAATAAATCAAAACTATTATGAAGTCCTCCAAACGAATCAAACTCTTAGAAGAAATCAATCCGAACAACTGCATCTGTATAGAATATATCGTAAAATGGAGTGAAGATGCGTTTGAACACAAATCTGAACCCAGTAGCGATGGTGAGTATTCAGATAGCAGTGAAGACGATGTTGTTGATGTCGTCCCAACAGTTTCTAATTCTGCAGCCACTGAAAGCGTTTTTTTTATTTGAAAAATGCATGTGATGTATTTGGACTGAATTGTTATGTTTTGTAATCGTTTTTTCTTTTTAAATAAAATTAAAATAAAAACAATAAAAATCAGTTTTAATGTAGTTTTTAGACTCTGGTTCACTCACATTTGTTTAATTAAAAAAACATCCGGAAATTCGAAAATTTCGGGAATTCGAGTTTCCTCAAAAACAAAGTGGTTCGAATTTGTGAGAGTCTACTGTACTATCAATTAAATTGTACTAAAATTATTTGATTTTATTTGTTGAAACAATGAAAACTTCCGTTAATCATCGACAGAACTTCAAAAATTGAATTGTTCCGATATTTCTGCATGCATGATTAAAAAATCAAAAAGTATTTATAAATTCTGAAAAAATATTTTTATAAAAGATAGAAATTGTGCAAAAAGAGAGTTTTTATTAAAATATCAAAATATATGCTTGAAAACATATACTTTTAGAAAGATATGCAAAACGTATGCATTTATATCCGAATATGCAACAAAATATACCAAAACATGTATTAAAAAATGCATTTATGTATAGCAAAATATGTAAAAATGCAAAAAATTAAAGTGAATAAAAAAAGAGATTCTCAGCCAAACTGAGCTAAAAACTGCTGTAAAATAAATTGATGAATGGGTGGTCAATTTGTATTTTGTCGTTTAATAATTTGAAGTAATTATGACAAAATATTATCAAATATATTAACAAACATTTGTTATGTTAACAATTATAATTTATTGAATTTAATAATTATTGTTGTTTTACCAATGCATTTTATTTAGCCCAAGAATGCATTTAATTCAATTAATTCATATTTTATCGATTTATTATTTGCAAGAAACTAGATCTAGTCTGATTTGCAAATTTAATGTATTTATAACTTTTGAGGAAGGTTTTTTCTTCTTATTAACCTCAAACCTACTAAATTAGAATTAATAAAAATACATATTAATGACAATATTAATTGTATTTGGTCTATACGACGCGTTTGAAAAAACAACACTTTACTATTATTAATTTTTAGTTTAATATTTATTTATATTTTATATACATGGGTCATTCCATCTCAAATCGACCAATGGTTGGAAAAATTTTAAAAAATGTCATAATTTTTCTAATTTTTTGCTTTGTTACCAGGTTATTTTTTGAATATCTCAAAAACTATAACAGCTACAAAAATGATTCTTAGCTCGTTTTAAAGAGGATATTTAAAGAAATATTGAAAAATAAAAAAATTGAAAATGTTTCAATTTTACAATTTCAAAAATCTAAAAATTCAAAAACATATTTTATTTGCTCAATTTTTTTTTTAAATAAAACCTCTAACTGATCTTAAAAGATCCTGAAATTTTCAAGATATGAAATTTAAATTTTTTTTTAAAGATATGAATTTTTGAACTTTTTTATTCTCTTTTTTTAAGTTGAATCTTAATACAATAAAATATCCAAATATCCAATTTTGAAATTTTAAACAACAAAAAAGAAATTGAAGGCTTTAGAACAGACGTCGGCAACACCTATGCCCATGGGCGCTCTCTCACACCTACAAAAAAATAGCTCATAGAACAAAAAAGTAACTCAGTCGTAAACAAGCATTGTCAGATCGCTTGTTTGCCAGATTTTTTACACTCTGCATAATGTATTTATATTGATACATTTTTTTGGTAATTTATTTTTAAGTTCTTTTGTTTTTTTTTTTGTGTTGTTGTTTTTTGATATTTGTCTTTGTAGTTGTTGTTTGCTTTTAAATTTTTATTTTATATTCCCATTATAAACATTTAAAATTTTCAAATTGTTATACAAATGCTCTTTGTCAGTGCATCAGTGTTGCCACTTTTTGAATAATTATTCAAAAATGGGACTGTTTACACATTCCTTGGATAATTTTTGAATAATGACATTTTTGTGTAGTTTTTGAGTAATTTCGCTTTTTACTGAAAAATTAACTAAATTCCATGCTTTCAAGTCCAACAGTAGATAAAATGAGTTTGTTTGTGTAACATCTACTAGAAATTTCCAGTTTCTGCTGAATTTTTGTAAATTTTTGCAACACGAAAGCCAATTTAGTTAGACGATGTAAAACATGTTGTATTTGTATATAAACCCCATATTTTGTTAGTTTTTTTTAGAAAACTATTGTCAAACTGAATGCAAAATATTTATTTTTGTCTTGGGTGACAAGACCATTTGAAATTAAGCAAAAGAAATTTGGGTTTATTATGATTAAGACTTTCTCATGACTGAAAAAAAACTTGTAATTTCCAAAGTTTTTGTAAGAGTTACTGGCTTTGATCAGACAAAAATTTTCTTACAGCAGCACAGTTGAGCAAATTTAAATATATTTAAGTAATTGATTAATTCAGTCTTCGTTAACATGCAAGCGCTATTTTTATTACAACTGGCACTTTATAAATGGTTTTTTATATGCCCTTTGTAGGTAAACTGTGTCTAAATATTAACCCATTTTTCCAAATTTAGCACATATTATAAGATTGTAATTCAAACACCATTTGCCAACCTTCTTCCGCATATAATTTTGTGTTACGTTTTTAAAATCTGTAGATAAATCGGAAAATGGCAAGCTTTCGAAATTTTCACATTTTCGAGGTGGCTTTCTTTGGAGATGAATGGTCGAGCTCCTGTTACGTCCATGGGTTCCGGCCTCAAAACTTAACTCTATGACATTGTGACATTTCATAGCAATCCAACCAGCCGGTAAGAAGTGGCTGAATTATTTCCAAATTATTTCGATTCTGCCCCACTGTGCGCAGGAGAGTTCAAAGAGCCACATATTAAAAAAAAAAAACTATTATTTTAAACTAAAAAAATATTAATTTTTTGTGTAATTTCATATGGTTTTGGATAATTTTTGACCTACTGCTGTGTATTTTTTTGTTTTACTGGTGGCAACACTGCAGTGAATTGAGAGAGAGAGGGTGCAACTCACTCATACAAGCACAAAAAAAGGTTGTATATGTTTGCCGATGCCTACTTTAGAAGCACAGAAAAAATGTTAAATCGAAATTACGCTTTTATTTTTTTGGTAATAGTTTGAAAAACAAATTAGTTAAGAAATGATATATGATAACATCTTCTTTAGTCGGGTAGCAAATCAAAATAATATTTTATTTAATTTGCCATAGTTCCTTTTCAGTGCCAAATATGCAGTGTTGCCAATTTAGCATATTTAATGCTAGATTTAGCATTTTTTGAAATCATTTAGCATGAAAAACATGCAATTTTTTGCGTTTTTTCGAATATTTTGCATTAATTTGGATTTTTGCTATAAAAATATTACTACACCGAAAAAATTACTCAGTAACTAGATACTAAATTTTTAACTAAGTCTCAGGTGAATTAACCCTTACTAAGCCTCAGTTACTCAAATTAACTAAAACAACTAATTTTGTATAGATATTTTGATGTTTTTTCGACCTTTATAATTTTAAACAACTAATTTTGTTTAATTACATATTGCTATTGATAACTTAGTTACTGAGAACGATGTTGTTAATTAAAATTAATATTTATGGGAAAATAGTTAAAAATAACCGCTCAAAAGTTGCACTTACCATATTTGGTTTATATTTTTAATTAAAACAAAAAGCCTTTAAAGATTTTATCTTAATTGATGTCCATATAAATTTACTCAACACTTTTTTAATTTTTTTGCGTTTTATAGTATATTTAGAATGGACAAAAACTAGTAGTTTTTGGATACTTTTAGTTGTTGAGCTGAAAACTATAAAATTAATTCAGTTTTTCCATACAATTTTCATACAAACTAAAAACCATATTCTACCTGGGTTTTGCGAAAAACCAAGTAAAAGTATCTGAAATTTGCATTTTTGATACACCCGGTTTCTTACTTATATAAGTAATTTTCGATACACACTGTTACAACGAATATAGAATTAAAGTAAGTGTCAAAAACATATTTTTTAATTTTTTTCAAATATTTAAGTTTTGGTTTAAAATTGTGTGTTGTTATATATTTATAAATGTGTTAATAATTTTTTTTATTTAATTTAACCATAAAAACATAAAGAAAAGTGTTTCATAAAAAAGTGATGTAACAAAGAAAAACTAAATAACCAGTGTAAGTGACTTGGCTTTTGTAGTTTCGTTTTGTACAAAAAGCACCTAGTTTTTGCTCAGTCTAAATTCAGTATTATCTTCTCTCGAGCCTAATAAAATTTTTAGAGCCAGGACCACAACATCAACAGCTTAAACCCGTAGGTTTTAATAATTTCCGATTTTTTCTCTCCGTCTACAAAAATTAATGATATAACAAAAATTGTATTTTAAAAAAATTTCATTAAAAGAAGTTACTTATCTCAAACCCATCTAAACATTGTCGAATTTCACGGTTAGAAGTCCACATGTTTGGACCAAATGCAAAAACAAATGCGTGAAATAAAAGAAATCTTCAAACTTTTATTATTTTTTTAATGTATTTTAAAATTACTTTGAAAATTATATAATTTATTTTCAACTATAACAAAAGTTGATAATGATTATTTTAGTTAAATTGAAATATATTGGTTTTAACTGAGAAATTCTTTAACTGGGCAACTAAGAAATTTTATCGGTGTACTGTTGTGTCCGATATAAAAGACCAACAAACAACATTAAATATACCACTTTCCACTGTTCTCTTCTAACAACTAAACTGTGGTTTTTAGAATTTTATAATAAAATGTTAAAATTGTTTTAACAGTGGCACTTTTAATTAATTATTTTTAATTTTTTTTAATTATTTTAATTATTGTGGGCGCTGTGGTGTAATGGTTAGCGCGTTGGACTGTTACAAGTGAGGTTGCGGATTTTTATGAAAAATAGAAATACTCGTATGTATGAGTTTTTTCTATCCCTCATACATATCGCAGCGTCCTCCTTCGGTGTTCCCATAGCACTTAACCCCACCGAAGTAAAATAATATAACAGGGCTATGAACTAAAAAGCTTCAACAAAGTTCGCCAACTCACCGTCAGATGGCGCGCAGCAACTGTTCTAAAATTTCAACATCTCACGCAATTACAATGTTGCCATATTTAAAGCCCTTCATCTTTCACCAACTTTCACTTCTTCTTTATCCCCTTTCCAAAGGAAGCAAAACGTTAATTAATAGGAAGAATTTCCTGAGCGTTACTTCTCTATAAAAAAAAAAACGTTTCGTTTTCTTTATGTTGTTTATTATAGTCTCTACACCCAGAAAACAGATTTGGTGCTGACAACTCAATTTCTTGTCAATCGAATGATTCAGTTGCATCAAATTAATTTTTCGGTTACGACTATCGAATTATTCTTGATACAACTGAGATTCCGAAACGGAAATGCTTTCGAACAGAGTTTTCACATTGAAAATCATATACCAAAAGAGTTTTAATGGAGAAAAAATATTGAAAACGAGTTTGCGATAGTCTAGCATACACATTTTCAAGAACAGAATACGTATTTATACCCTACACCACTATGTGGTCAGGGTATTATAAGTTTGTGCTGATGTTTGTAACACCAAAAAATATTGGTCCTAGACCCACCTTTTAGTATACCGATCGGGTCAGAATTTTTATTTCGATTTAACGATGTCCGTCTGTCCGTCCGTCTGCCTGTCCATGCATTCTTGTGCGCACTCTACAGGTCGTAAATATTAAGATATTTTGATGAAATTTGGTACACAGACCTATGTTAGCCCCATAACGCAGCCAATTGATTTTGGTGAACATCGGTCCATGTTTAGACCTAGTGCCCATATAAGGGTCCTACCAAAATTATACTGTTTATACGCTGCAGGTCGCAAATATTAAGATATTTTGATGAAATTTGGTACACAGACCTACGTTGGCCCAATAACGCAGCCTGTTGATTTTGGTGAACATCGGTCCATGTTTAGACCTAGTGCCCATATAAGGGTCCTACCAAAATTATACTCTTTATACGCTGCAGGTCGCAAATATTAAGATATTTTGATGGAATTTGGTACACAGACCTATATTGGCCCAATAACGCAGGCTATTGATTTTGGTGAACATCGGTCCATGTTTAGACCTAGTGCCCATATAAGGGTCCCCCCAAAATTGGCTTGGTTACAAACTGCAAGTCGCAAATATTAATATATTTTTTTATGAAATTTGGTGCGCTGACTCACATTATAGAAAATTTTGACACAAGTCCCATTTTAACCCATTCGAATTTCGGATCCAAACATTAGTTGGCTTTTAACCAGGCTGGTGTAGGGTATTGTATAGTCGGCATGCCCGATTTTAACCTTTTTACTCGTTTTTAGTCTAGGAAGGTGTTATTAAGAAATATTTATCAAGGAAGAGACAATTTTTGATGTTTTTTGATACATTCAATCCAAACTTTATATTATTAGAAAACTAGGTTCAGAGAAAATAACAACTATGCCTCTATATCATTTGTTATTAGTTTAGGTAAACATATCATGATCGAATTTAATATACACATACAGTGACATCTCCCTAAGAGATAGATTTTTACAAACCGTGAAACGTAAAAGATTAATTTTCTTGGCTCTATTTATACCCTACACCACTATGTGGTCAGGGTATTATAAGTTTGTGCTGATGTTTGTAACACCAAAAAATATTGGTCCCAGACCCACCTTATAGTATACCAATCGACTCAGAATTTTTTTTTTATTTCGATTTAACGATGTCCGTCCGTCTGTCTGTCCATGCATTCTTGTGCGCACTCTACAGGTCGCAAATAATAAGATATTTTGATGAAACTTGGTACACCGACTTATGTCGGCCCAAGACGACGCCTATTGAATTTGGTGAACATCGGTCCATGTTTAGACCTAGTGCCCATATAAGGGTCCTACCAAAATTATATTGTTTATACGCTGCAGGTCGCAAGTATTAAGATATTTTGATGAAATATGGTACACCGACTTACGTCGGCCCAAGGACGAAGCCTATTGATTTTGGTGAACATCGGTCCATGTTTAGACCTAGTGCCCTTATAAGGGTCGTACTAAAATTATATGGTTTATACGCTGCAGGTCGCAAACATTAAGATATTTTGATGAAATTTGGTACACCGACCTATGGCAGCCCAAGGACGAAGCCTATTGATTTTGGTTAACACCGGTCCATGTTTAGACCTAGTGCCCATATAAGGGTCCCCCCAAAATTGGCTTGGTTACAAACTGCAGGTCGCAAATATTAAGATATTTTGATGAAATTTGGTATACCGACCTATATCAGCCCAAGGACGAAGCCTATTGATTTTGGTGAACATCGGTCTATGTTTAGACCTAGTGCCCATATAAGGGTCCCCTCAAAATTGGCTTGGTTACAAACTGCAGATCGCAAATATTAAGATATTTTAATAAAATTTGGTGCGCTGACTCACATTATAGTAAATTTTTACACAAGCCCCATTTTAACCCATTCGAATTTCGGATCCAAACATTAGTTGGATTTTACCCAGACTGGTGTAGGGTATTGTATAGTCGGCATGCCCGACTTTAACCTTTTTACTCGTTTCAAGATATCTTACAACAATTTTGTGTACAAAGTAAAAATCTTCAGAAAAGTCATTTCTGTGAAATTTTGTGTTAATTGCAAAAATTGCTATTTTCGAATTTTGTGGAGAATAAAAGATATGAATTCAAGAATATTTATCTGCGGAAAATTATAAAGCGTACTTAAAAAATATACTGCAGAAAACATTTAAGTACGCCAACAACTGTATTTTCCCGAGGAACAATCTTGGTCTAAACAACGAGCATAGAATCTCAGGAGTATGCATAAAACTGATTATCCGACATTTTAGGAGTTTTTGATGGAATGTGGTAGGTTAAGTTTTATGGTTAACTTTTAATAAATAGTAAAATAGCAAAATAAAAAAAATGAAAAAAAAACTAATCATTAACTCTAATTTAAGGTCTTGCCGGAGGAAGTGAGAGAGCGTTTAACAGTAGCTGAGCGTTTAACAGTAGCTGAGCGACTTACATAGGGCCTGATCTTATATCTTCACATATCTCATACTTTTCCAGAAAATTAGAAAATTTAAATTATTTACAATTAAAAGCAACAGAATCGAAAAATTATTCTGAGACACCTTATACACATTTTTTGGTTAAATTTTGCTCCCACGAATCGTGGTTTATTCTTTTAATTATTCTACCAAAATTATGACCTATTCTAACAAACCATTCGCATAGAATCCAATCTTATATCATATTATAATTTCCCCCAAACATTTTTCGAATTCAAATTGGTCTTTTTAGAGAAGATATATGTGCATTACTAGGCAAGTTACTAAAGATGTCATTATTTAGATGGCACAGTGAGGTATTTATTTTACAAATTAATTGGTCTACGTAAAACTTTTTAAAAGGTTACCAACATTAGAAAAAATATAAATACTAACATGAATTTTAGGGTGAAAATCTATGTTTAGGGTCTTAATCACAGAAATTTCTGTAATTAAATTTAATCAATGTTTATTATAAAATCAGAGATTAAAATTGGACGAGTTATGTTACTGTAATTGAGTGGTAAACAATGAGTTTCTTGTTAATCATTGTTAATATTACATAAGATACCAGGCCTAAAATACATTTTTTTTATAACATTTAGCATATTTTTTAGCATCTTTTTTATTTTTTAGCACTTTCTAGCATTTTTACCAAAAAAAATCTAGCATTTTTTCCTAAATAAGTTTTGGCAACACTGCAAATATGTAACATCTCAGCAACAAAAAATCATTAAAAGAAGAGAAAAAGAAGCAGTGATTTGGATTTCGATATGGTGAAAATTTGGATCGGAACCAATGAATTTTACATAGGCTTGTCATAGGGTGGAAGTTTTCTTTTATGATCCGTTTGATGTGATGATCCGTTTATGATCCGTTTGATGTGGTGAAAAGGAATTAATTTTTATTGGTAAAAAATTTAAGCAAATCATTTGGACCTGTCAACTTGTCTCAAAATAATTAAAGTTAAGTGTTTCAACGCCAAGATTGGTACTGGGAAAGTAGAAAGTATTGTTGGACCATTTGGTCCAGGAAACAGGAACGAAAGAGGGGAGCGCTTAATACAATTCTGTCAAGAAGAAAATTTTAGAATTACAAATACATGGTACTCCCTCCCCCCAAGGAGACTTTATACATGGAAATCACCACAAGATAATGAATTAAACTGTGTTCGCAATCAGATTGATTTTATACTCGTGAATAAACGCTATGGATCATCCATTAAAAAAGTTCCCTCCGACCACAATCTTCTGTTAGCTGAAATTAGAGCTAAACTATCTCGAGCGAAAAAACCAGCAAGACAACAAAAACCTGAGCTAACGAAACTCAATAATTTAGAAATTAAAGAATGTCTCAGTAATGAGTTAAATCAGAAAATTGCTAATATCGCAAATACTACAGATGTAAATGAATTTTGGCATAACGCCAAAACGATTATGAATGATTCCACTATAAGAATACTCGGAAATAAAACGTATTATCCCAAACAAAAGTGGATGACAGAAGATATTCTCAATCTTATGAATGAGAGAAGAAAATTTAACAATACTAACACCGTAGAATACAATCGCATACAGAAAGAAATAAGATCCAAGATAAGAAACGCAAGGATAGAATGGCTAAAGCAAGAATACTACGATATTGAACAGCTTCAAAGCGTACACGATGAATTTAATGTACACAAAAAGTTAAAAGAAGCTGCTGGGCTATACAAGAAGTCAACAACATCTTGTATACTCAATGAACAAGGCCAAATCGCTATTGGTGAAAATTTAAATAATGTATGGGAAACATACATAGAACAATTTTTTGCAGATCCTGAACGAAGTATGCATTCTTTTGATTATAATAGCTTGTCATCCGGTCCCCCAATTACCAAAGATGAAATAAAAAAGGCAATTGCAATGGCAAAGAACAAAAAAGCAACCGGTAGTGATGAAATACCCGCCGAAATACTAAAATTAATAAACGACGAAAATATCAAATTATTCGAACGGATTTTTAATACCATTTTTGATACCGGTAATTTTCCTGATGAATGGTTAACGTCCACTTTTATTGCTCTACAGAAGAAAAATATTGCAAAAAGTTGCAATGATCATCGTTTAATTAGCCTAATGAGTCATAGTCTTAAAATATTTATAAGCATTCTACATAATAGACTCTATAATATTTGTGAGTCACAAATGGGACACACTCAATTTATGGTTTATAGACTACGAAAAAGCTTTCGATAAAGTACAACACCATAAACTTTTGGAAATATTAAACAACTTAGGCATAGACGATAAAAATTATGCATAAAAAGTTTATACTGGCAACAGAAAGCCAATATCAGAACAAAACAGGGAGTAACAGGGACTATTGCAATTCAAAGAGGTGTTAGACAAGGATGTATTTTATCTCCCCTTCTTTTTAATATTTACGCCGAAGTCATTTTTCAAGATGCTCTCGATGGACTAGAAATGGGTGTCAAGGTAAACGGTGTATACATCAATAACATTCGATATGCCGATGATACCACTATTATAGCTGATAAAATCGAAGACCTACAATATTTGATAAATGTTGTGAATGAAAGCAGCAAAAAATATGGATTGAAAATTAATATTTCGAAAACCAAATACATGATTATTCGGAGACGGAAGAATATCCCATTATCGTCGATACCTATAACTATTGATGATTTACCAATCGAGAAAGTGTCTAAATTTATATATGTCGGTTCTTGGTTAAACGAAAATTGGGAATGCGACTTGGAAATCAAGTGCAGAATAGAAATGGCTAGAAATATGTTTATGAAGTACAAAAAGGTTCTATGCAATCGAGAAATTAGAAGGAAGAAGAGGAATCGGACGAAAACAAATGTCTTGGCTCCGAAATATTAGATCATGGACCGGTATACAAAATTTGGGCCAACTCATGGGTCTAACTGCGGACCGATCCGGTTTCGAGAGGATCGTGTCGAGGATCACATGACCGCTAACATCCAATTTGTGGATAGCAACGAAAGCAGAAGAAGTTTAACCATAGTTGCAAATGTTAAATTTATATGGAAATACCTGTAGTTAGATAGATTTGAAAAGACTTAATTTCATTAAAAATCACATTTTTGGAAGTTGTGAAAAAGAACTGCTTTAGAGGCGAAAAATCAGAACTTAATGATACTTTGGAATCAATGAAAAATAGATTCCTTAAGATCACTTCCACTTTTTTTGCTGGAATAGTATATACTCCCAGATCAAAAAAAAAACATTATATATACCATATGTAGTCATATCTCATTTGATATAGATCGACATTTAATCTTATCCAAGTTCGTCTCAAAATTGGGGTATCCAGTAATATCCAATAAGATCCCACAAATATATTAGAGGATTAAATTAGATCCAAATATATCTCAAAATTGGGAGATCCAATAATATAAAATTGAGATCCTGATAGATCCCAAAATATCCCATGGGATTAATTTACATCCAATTAGATACAAATGGATAGGCTAATTTTGGCAGATCGAATTGGATAATTTGAGATCAAAATTTATCCTATGATATATTTGAAATTATTTAAATTTTAATAAAATTTTAAAAATAACACAAAAAATAAAAAAAAAATATTTATTTATTAAAAAAATATTTATTTCATAAAAAAAACTCCGTCGGCAGGATTCGAACCCAGGTTTCTGGAGTTGTAGTCGGTCACTTAACTCACTCAGCCACATATTGTTATACAAAATGCCTGACTATATGAGACAACATTGTTCGTGTCATTGCGTTATATATAGTTATATAAATTTATATATACCCTAGTAAAAATGATTTTTATATATTCATATATGATTTTTATACAATCACTTATGATTTTATACAATTATAACTTGTCGAGTATTACGAAACATATATTTTTATATGATTATATCAAAAGATATTTAATTATATAAAATTATATTAACCAGATCCACCATTTTTCGGATCAAATAATATATTTTTTATATAATTATATTAACCCATACATGATTTGATCCGGAAAATGGTGGATCTGGTTAATATAATTTTATATAATTAAATATCTTTTGATATAATCATATAAAAATATATGTTTCACAATACTCGCCAAGTTATAATTGTATAAAATCATAAATGATAATATAAAAATCATATATGATTATATAAAAATCATTTTTACTAGGGTATATACATGACTTAGAAAAAATAAATTAATAACATTATTGCATAATAACAAAAATTAAAAATCCTTAATGTTTTTCACTCACCGAATTTTTTAGCGAAGAAGATAAAAAAAATGTTTGTTGGATGGTCTAGGCCACGATTTATATGGGTCAAAAGTCTAAATATCAACAGTCTGTATTTGCAAAATTAATAATGCGATAAGAACAATTGTTCATGTACATGTTGTTGAAAAGGTAATATAAATGTCTTTTAAATAAATTTAAATCATTGCACAATATTGGCCATAATACAATAACTTTCTCAAGAAATCAAACATCTTTTAATACTAGAAATAATTCAACTTTGAGAACTTCGAAATGCAGACTCGAAACCACAAAGCAAAGAGTTGAATATATTGGTTGTTTGGAATTTAACAACTTACCAGAAAATTTAAAAAATATTAATACAATCTCAACTTTTAAATTAACTTTAAAAGAATTTTTATTGAATAATTTGGAAATGCTTTTAACGTAATATCTTTTTATTTTTCTACAAATGAATATTGTTAATTTTAAATTAAATGAAAATTAAATTGTTATATATTAGTTAATTTTTATTTTGAACATATAAAAAGCCAACTCGCCTCAATAATGTCATAGGACGCTGAGGCAAAACAAACTGTGAAACAAAAATTTGTAAATAAACTAATATCATACAAAAAAAAAAAAAGTATGACATGTATAAACTCAGCAATCCTTTGGAACAAAATACTCTTATCCAACATTTTTTAACAAGTTGTTTCGTATTAAAAGTAGGAGTAAAAAATAAGAATATTGCCAAAATTTTATGTAGAAATATTACAAAAAAAAAAAAACATTTTCACTCTGGAAGAACTCAAATTCAGAACTTTAACGAAATTATTATACATTACGATATCTATGTAATTATATATTTTAATAATATTAATTGAAAACATAATTTGCAGATGCTGTTGACACAAAATGATATAATCTTTTTAAGATCTGTTAAAAAATATTTATAAGTAAATACAATTGAGTTAAAAAAAGTAAAAAAAAATTTTTTTTTGTGCCCGAGGTGGGATTCGACAATAGGACCTCAGTCACATATATAATTATGTGTGGGGTTATATATGACAATATATAAATACCTATTGAAATATTATTAATCCCAAGTTGCGGTAAACATAACTTTCAGCTGCTGTTGGCAGAAAATGGGTTAATTTTTTTAAGATCTGTAAAATAAATATTTACAAGTAAACTAAATGGATTAAAAAAAGTAAAAAGAAAAATTTTTTTATGCCCGAGCTGGGATTTGATAGTAGGGTTTCTCAGGTTATATGTGTTGATTAATTTGATTGAATTTAACTAATATATTTTATTTTTTTTTAACGGAACTTTCAGTTAAACTAAACAAGACTTTAAATTAGTAGCTGCTAACCGATTCAATCGTTTAAAATAATTTAAGTTTTTTTGTTTAAAGTTTTTTTGTACTACAATCGGTTTAACGTAGATTTGCTTTAAATACTTAACGTTGATAGGCATGAGACAAAATACAGCTAGTGGTACAATATTAAAATTGAACTGATAAGAACATATAGAAAATCATATATTGTTCTATCCGGTTTATGCACTACAAATTTCACTGAAATCCTGAATATTTGTAGAAATAATTACTTGAGGGTTTTGTCAGAGTTGAGTCAGTTGCGAAAAGTTCATGATTTTTTAGGTTTAACGTTAAAATTCATGAAAACTATAACTTTTTGGCAAAAGAACATTTTACAGGAAAGCACAAACACATTCACTGTTGTTTAGAATTGTTTGTATACAGTTTCTAACAAACTTTAAAAGCTTGTGTTATAAAAAAAATTATAGAGAACATCTTTCCATTGAAAATTTTATTTTTAACATTCTCTCTGGCAAGGCTCTGTTCCCCGAGGGGCCGTGTATTGTTTGATACAATTAATAAAATGGGTTTGGATGTGATCTCCAGCGGCGAACCCACACACTGGCCATCAGATCGAAATAAAATACCGGATATCATTGATTTTGGAGTAACTAAAAATATAGCAAGAAATTTGGTGCACTTAGAATCCTCATTGGAACTCTCTTCTGATCATACACCCACTATTGTTTCCCTTATAAACCCTCGAATTGTATCTCCAACCGGTGACTTAGCACTTACAGGCAAAGGAACAAATTGGCTAAAATATAAAAAATTTATCAGTACTCATTGCTCGGAAAATATATTACTAAGAACAACAGAGGATATTGATCTCTCACTTAGGAATTTTGAATCCTATCTTAAACTTGCTGCACGACTTGCTACTAAACCCCCCCGAAAATCCAGACAAAATCCAATTTTTTCAGTTGATATTGAGCGACTCTTAAATGAGAAAAGAAGAGCTCGTAGAGAGTGGCAGCTTCACAGATCTCCTGCACTTAAGGCTCGATTTAAAGAATGCTCAAACAAGTTACGCAAATTACTTGAATTACAAAGAAATAACTCACTGAATGATTTTTTGGAAAATCTGGAGGCTACGGCAAGAACGGACTATTCATTATGGCGTGCTACAAAGAATCTTAAAAGACCTGTTATATGTAAACCTCCAATGCGTACATCTGACGGAAGCTGGGCTAGAAATGATACAGAGAAAGGCGAGTTGTTTGCAGAACATTTAAAATCTGTATTTATGCCAAACGATCCAAACACAATAGTCGAGTTACCACCAATTTTGCCACGGCACGTAGAGGTACCCATTCGCTTTGAGTTGCGAGAAGTCGAAAATGCTATCGCAGAATTAAACCCAAAAAAAGCTTTTGGTACCGATAAAATTAGTAATAAAATGATCTTGGAGTTACCCGAGATAGCTGTAAGAATAATACTTTTTATTTTTAATGCAATATTACGCCTTGAATATTATCCACCAGTATGGAAGGTCTCCCTCATTAAAATGATACCCAAGCCAGGAAAAGATCTCACTATAGTTGAATCTTATATGCCTATAAGTCTTTTATCTAATTTATCAAAACTCTTCGAGAAACTATTGGCAAACAGAATAACGATAACTGTAACTCAACATAACCTAATTCCTGCTCATCAGTTCGGTTTTCGTAAAAAGCATGGCACCATTGAGCAAGTTCACAGACTTGTTAGTGAAATACGAAAGGCCTTTGAGGATTAGAATTACTGTTCTGCACTCTTTATTGACGTATCGCAAGCCTTTGATAAAGTTTGGCACGAAGGTTTGTTATTTAAAATTAAAAATATACTGCCACGTAACACACATAATATACTCGAAAGCTATATAAGCTATCGTAAATTTGTTGTCAAGGAAAGTGATTTCTTCAGCTCTCCTCAAGATATTCGGGCCGGTGTCCCTCAAGGTAGCATTTTAGGCCCACTCTTGTATCTTTTGTATACTTCTGACATGCCAACTGATAGTAATACTCATACGTCTACATTTGCTGAAGATACGGCTATCTTGAGTTGTCACAAAAACCCATATGAAGCCTCTCGAATATTGCAGGAACAAGTATTTGAACTGGAATCGTGGCTGAAAAAGTGGAAGATAAAGGTGAATGAACAGAAATGTATTCATTTGACTTTTACTTTAAGAAAAGAAACATGCTCTTTTATCAAAATTAATAATCACAAAGTGCCCCAACACTCAAATGTCAAATATCTTGGTATACATCTTGATCGTCGTCTCACGTGGAAGAACCATATCGACGCCAAAATAACACAAATAAAACTTAAAGCAATAGAACTTAATTGGCTAATTGGAAGAAATTCTAGACTTGGCCTTGATTGCAAGTTGTTGTTGTATAATTCGATTTTGAAACCTATATGGTGCTACGGCATCCAAATCTGGGGCACTGCGTCTGCATAAAATGTTCAAAAAATTCAAAGGAAGCAGAACAATATTTTGCGAACCATTGTCTGCGCACCATGGTATATAAGAAATGCGAACATACACTCAGATTTGAATGTTCCCACCGTTAATGATGAAATCGCGAGATACACCTTAAACTACTTAAAGAGGCTGCAACTGCACCCAAATTCATTGGCTCGTAAACTGCTTGAGGATCAAGGACACCGACGCCTCCTAAGAAGGACCACCGCTGATTTGGCTCTATAGAATAAATGTATATTCTTTATAACAAAATGTTGGTTTTTAATTTCTATTTAAAAAATTAAAAATTAGTTTTTTCGACCTTTTTAAAATTAAACTTCTAATTTATCGTTTTTAACTTTTTCTATACATTTACTTTGCATCAAATTGAAAAAATATTTAATGTTTAAAATTAAAATTTTGTCTGGCACTGGCTGGGCTTAATATTTTAGCTTTAGTACATAAGATTTGATAAACTTATTGTTAGTTCACTGTTGTGAAGATTCAATAAATAAATTATGAAAAAAAAAAAAAAAATGAAAAAAAAAGAAAAAAAAATGATTAAGTATTCCCTTACCCTTGCAAAACTGATTGCACAAATACAGAAAATAAATGTTACAATCAGGGGTGTGATAAAAATCGAAAACGAACAGTTTTTGAATCTAGAATAATTAGTTTCGCGAAAATAAAATTGGCTTCCAATTATTATAAAAAATATTGGTATTGTACAGATCGTAAAATATTAACCATCGAAAATCAGACCGATTTCGTTTTCGATATTCATCACATGCCTGAATTTATTACTTTCTTTTCAAAATTGTGTGTGGAAAATACCCCTACAGTGAAAACTCCTAATGTTGCAAATAAAATAAGTACTTCTGTCAAACGGAAATTAATAAGATTTCAAAAAATTTTATTTTAGAGAGTTCACATATTTTTTAAATATTCGTAAGATGTTGTAAATGTGAGGAACATATAGAAATATAAGAATTCCTAAGTTATGTTGTCGATAAAAATCTTGGAAAATGTTCTTAAGTCGGCTTAAATTGTTTTGGCAAAAGTCCCAAGATACGATTATTACAAAATGAGGTAGAAATTTGTCTACCCGTGAAAAAAAATTTATTCGGTAGCATATCTTTTTTTATTTGGCATCATACGAAATTATATAAAATTTCATCCAGAAAATGGATTAATCTGATTGTATATAAACGAATAAAAAAGATATTTGAATTGATATAATTTCATCCAATTTTATTGGACATTTGGTCTTATTCAATTGCAATAAATTTTGTTTTTTATATGAATATGTATAGTGTAGGAAAACAACCAAATAATTAACTGAGAGAATTATCTGAATGATATTAATAAATTTTTGCATAAAACCGATGAATTTTCACTGGGTCCACTGAAACTTTTTATTGAATTAATGGAATTTTTCATAAAATGTTGTGAAAATATTAATTTTATTTATTAAAAGTTTCATACACTTAATGAAAGCACTTGTTTCGAGATCCGAAAAGGCATGAATTCACCGCTTTTAATTAGTGCTCCTGTTTTTCTTTTAAAATGTCGATAAAACATGCCTTCTCGGAAGTGCATATTATAAAGCTTTTCAACTATTTAAAATCATGCCTTCTGAAAAGCACAATATTCCTGCATGTTTTTTCGTGAAGAGAAAATGCCTCTTATTTTCAGTAAAACTTCTTATTTGCATTAAAATAACTTTTTTCCGCATTTTAAAAAATTTTGTTAAAAGAACCGCAAAAATATTTAAGCAATCAAAATGTATTGCTCATTTCATGCCTTTTTGAAAAGCGCAGCAAAAAGCGATATAAACAATTAATTAACTTAGGCCTTTCATTTGTGCTGTTTACGAAGCTATACATTTTTAGAAGCGGTAAAAGTAGCAGTAAGGAAGCAGTAAACTGCTTCCACATTTTTGCTGGGATGCATTTGCAGGGAATTCCTTGCCCTAGTAATTATATTCAACAGACGATTGACAAATTTTCTAGTGTGACTCTGAATTGGATAATATGTATATATATTTTTATCCACAACAAAAATGTGTTTTTTTTTTTTAATTTGACATCATATAAAATATATATTATTTTGGATTATGTAGTAAATATTTATATATAACGTCAGCCGCGGACAGTCAGCGGTTACAAGGGGAGAGTCTCGGAGGGTCTTTCGAGCTCCCACTAAGTCCCGAGTTTGCCTATGATCCTTGTAATGTCGTGGCGAGCAATTGGCGCCAACCAAAAAACCAATATCCCAACCGACCATGGCCGGTATAACCCTATTGGCGCTTGGATTAAATCCCTGCGCAACCACTGCAGGCCTGGAGGCAATGTTGGCAGCCCCAACACCAGGATCGGATGCTTTGGCCCAATCAGCCATTCATCTTAAACCAAACATGATTACCGAAACCGTATAAGCGGCCCTATGCTCCTTGCAGGAGTAAAAGGAACAAATATATATATATAACGTCATATATAATTGCATTACCCATATCTAATTGTAAATGTAATATACAATTACATATTGATCGATATGTAATAAGATGCAATTAACTTTTTTGAGAAGGAAAAAATTATATACGGATTCATATAATTATGTCCAGTTATATACACTGGCGTACAAAAGCATATATGGGTATACGAAATTATATATTATATACAAAAGTTTTTACTCGGGTACCTTTTCAACAACATGTATATTGTTCTTATCCCATTATTAATTTCGCAAATACAGACTGTTGATATTTAGACTTTTGGCCCATATAAATCGTGGGCAGACCCTCCAACAAACATTTTTTTATCTTCTTCGCCAAAAAAATTCTGTGAGTGAAAATTATTTAAGATTTTTAATTTTTGTTTTTTTGCAATAATGTTATTAATTTATTTTTTCTAAGTCGTGTATATTAGACCGACTCACCTTATATGGACAGAAAAAAAGTAAAAAAAGTGCATCCTCAAAATAAACCTTGGTTTGTTTTATGATGATTCCCAAAATGTTTCGGGTCTAGCAATGAGATCTCACGAGCTGGACCATTTTTAAAAAAGGTATTTTTTTAGTTTTTATAAGAAAGTTGCAGTATGTCGTCTTCAGATAAGATGAAGACGACATACTCGATATGGGTACTATATGAAAGGTTTTTTAGAGACGCGTCCAGCGGTATATATAACATGTTCAACATGTTTAAGATATTCTATAAAAAACAAAACAAATTGTTGACTCATTTGTACGGAGATATTTGTGATTGAAATGTCCAACTTACATATCATGATCTATACACAGTTTAAGTGAACACGTATTTCAGATTTTTTGAAATTCGCGTTTTATCAGAAATTCAATATGGTGGAAACAATATATTCTAAATAGGGCAATATGGATACCAAAACGTTTCTTTTGAAAAGTAAATCATCGCTGAGTGGATATAGTTTAGAATTTTGCAAATTTAATACATTTTTCACGGTGCTCTGGACCAATTTTGATAAAAATTGTGTCCAGATTAGAGCTACCCCAATTCAATAAAAAAAATGTATGAAATTTTTTTTAGGTTTATTATTAAATAAAATATTTTATCGAAATACGCGTGTCTGTAATTTTTTTAAGAAAAGTCTAAATATAGGCTGACCCTAAATAAAATTTTATAATACGTTTTTTCGCGAAAAAAAAGAAATTCCTCCAAAAAAAGCGCGTGTTGGGTTTTTTTCTGTTAAGTTGCATTTTTATCCTTAGATCTACTAGAAACAAAATTTAAATTATTATTAAAAATTTATAAAAATTTTTTTCGCGAAAAAAAGTTAATCCGCCAAAAAGAAACGCGTAATGGATTTTTTTTGTAAAGTTGCAGTTTTATCTTGAATTCAAACGCAAATTGCAGTAACTCAAAAATTTTAACAAAATTTGGTCTAGAGCATCGTGCAAAATGTATGAAATTTGCAAAATTCCAAACGATATCCACTTAGCGATGATTTATTTTTCAAAAGCAAAGTTTTGGTATCCATATTTCCCTATTTAGAACATATCGTTTCCACCAAATTCAATTTCTGATAAAACGCGGAAAATCGCGAATTTCAAAAAATCTGAAACACGTGTTCCCTTAAATCGTCTATAGATTATGATATGTAAATTTTACATTTCAATCACAAATAGCTCCGTACAAAAGAGTCAAAAATTTGTTGTTTTTTATAGAATATCCTTGAAAATAGGACATGTCAGGATATGCTGGAACATGTTATACATACCGGTGAACGCGCCTCTAAAAAACCTTTCATATGATACCCATATCGAATATGTTGTCTGCAGCTAAAATGCAAATTTCTTACAAAAACTAAAAAAAGACCTTTTTTAAAAATGGTCCAGCTCGTGAGATCTCATTGCTAGACCTGAAAAATTTTGGGAATCATCATAAAACGAACCGAGGTTTATTTTGAGACGGGCACTTTTTTACTTTTTTCGTGATTCGGTCTAATGTATATATATATAAATTTATATAATTACACCGAAAAAATAATTCAGTTAGTGGCTACTAAAATTTCAACTGAGTCTCAGGTGAAATACCCCTTACTGAACTTCAGTTAATTGATTAAGTTGAAGTTAATTAATTCTATTTTGAATTTTAACGGAGCCCTCAGTAAAGATAAAACAAAATTTTAAATAAGTAACTAATAACCAATTAAATTGTTTGAAATAACATCATATATTTTTATACGGTCGTAAATATAGAAACAAATGGATTTCGTTTACTAAATTTACTCTTTATTTAAAATAAATACAAAATAAAAATTAATTTTGGTCACAGAAATTTTTCAGAATACAGATTTGTTCCATTCTCAAAAAATCAATTACTTTGTGGAACTATTAGTTACCTGGAAATCATTAAAACAATTAAAAATCAGGGTTGGCAGGCAATACCGCTAAAATACCGTTATCGATTCAAAACCCTTTCAACTGACTACCGTTACCCCTAAAATACCGTTACTGAAATAACTGAAATACAGTTATCCTTAAAATACCGTTACCGAAATAAATGAAATACCGTTACCCCTAAAATACCTTTATTTTTAGTTTTCTGCTTTTGGTAATTGCACGTGGGTTTGAGTATTTTTCGTACTTTAAGTTGGTAAATTGGTTTTGTTTTTAATCTCGTTTGTTTTTTGTAAAAATTTTTGCAAAATTCATCGAAATAACTGACTACATTTATCTTTAAAATACCGTTACCGAAATGACTGAAATATCGCTAACCTTGAAATACCGTTACGGAAATAATAAAAATACCGTTATCCTTAAAATACCGTTAACGAAATAACTAAAAAACCGTTATCCTTAAAATACCGATACCGAAATAAATGAAATAGCGTTACCTTTAAAATACCGTTACCGAAATAATCTAAAATAGCGTTACCCTTACCGATAACCACATCGTTTCGGTTACCATCCATATTAAAAATATTTAAAATCAATAATATTTTCCACAAAAAAACATGAACTTACCATAAATTAAATTTTTTCATTATTTTCCTTTTTATTTTATTTTCTATTGTTTATAAAATTCTGGCAATTGAATGATTTGAAATTTACAGGCTGACACAAAACTAGTATTTTTTTATCCAAATATTAATTGCTCAGTTAATGTTGATTTATTTTAAATCAACTAAGCATTTCTTTAACTGAGCAACTGAGGAATTTTTTGGTGTATATATAACACAATGACATGAAAAATGTTGTCTCATATAGTCAGTCATTTTGTATAGCAGTGTGTAACTGAGTGAGTTAAGTGGCCGACCACAACTCCAGAAATCTGGGTTCGAATCCTGCCGACGGAGTTTTTCTTTGTGAATTAAATATTTTTTTAATAAATAAATATTTTTTTTTTAATTTTTTGTGTTATATTAAAAATTTTATTAAAATTTAAATAATTCCAAATATATCATAGGATAAAAAAAAATTATCCAATTCGATCTGCCATTTGTATCTAATTCGATGTAAACTAACCCCATGGGATATTTTGGGTTCTATCAGGATCTCATTTTTATATTATTGGATATTATTGGATCTCCCAATTTTGAGATCTATTTGGATCTAATTTAATCCAGTAATATATTTGAGGGATCTTACTGGATACCCCAATTTTGAGATGAACTTGGAAAAGATTAAAAATGACCTATATCCAATGGGATATGGCTACATATGCAAGATATAATGGTTTTTGATCCGGTATACAAAATTTTAAAATTATTTGGCAAAAATTACTAAAAATGGGCATGCAAAGTTAGTTTAAATACGGATGAAATTAATTTTTATGCTAAATTGAATTTAATAAAAATATCACTTCAATTCTAAATTTTAATAGAAAATAACCGAATAATTATTTCAATAGAATCAGAACGCGTTTAACCGACATTTGAACTAACTTTTTTTATGAGTGTGTTTTAAGTTCGATAGAAAAAATTAAAAAGCAAAAATTACTAAAAATTGGCATGCAAAGTTAGTTTAAATACGGATGAAATTAATTGTTATGCTCAATCGAAATCAGAAAAAATATTAATCCAATCCTAAATTTTAAGACAAAATAATATAAAAATTAGTTCACTTGAATCAGAATGCGTTTAGCAGATTTTTATACCAACTTTTTTTACTGTAGTTATCGACAGCCTCTTTTTGTGTGTGTCATTATAACAAAAAACAACGTTGCATACAATTAAGTATTGTAGTACTTAATATGAGAGTCGTTTATAAATACAGGGTGGCGCAAAAATAACCTTCCGATGTTTTTTGGCTGTAATTTAAAAAAAAAATTAAAAACTTTGATTCTTCTTGTGGATTATTTTTACTTCGTCTTTTAATTTTTTTTACATCAAGTCGAGAATATGATGTCATGTAAATGGCCGCCGCCACAGTTGATTGTCATTTGAGCCCATTTTTTCATTCATCACCAATCATGAGTGATGAGGCCCATTTCCATCTTAGCGGGTACGTAAATAAGCAAAATTTACGCTTCTGGGGCACTGAAAATCCGCGTGTAACCCACGAAGAGCCATTACACCCGCTCAAAGTCACTGTATGGTGTGCTGTTTTCGCTGGAGGAGTCATCGGACCTTTTTTCTTCGAAAATGCCATAAAAAGGGCTCAAATGACAATCAACTGTGGCGGCGGCCATTTACATGACAGCATATTCTCGACTTGATGTAAAAAAAATTAAAACACCAAATAAAAATAATCCACAAGAAGAATCAAAGTTTTTCATTTTTTTTTTAAATTACAGCCAAAAAACATCGGAAGGTTAATTTTGCGCCACCCTGTAGTAACCAAATTAAGTTATATTAACTATTAATCAAAAAGATTAAAGTATGTTTTGACCTACTTGTTCAGTATTCGACTAATAGCCGTAATTTCTCCCAATAGGTATCTACCAGTGTTTAAATACAAACAAACTTTTTTTGTATAAGGAACTGTTTTCAAGCGAGAAGCATGTAAAGTGAAAATTTAGAAAAATTAAAAAAATTAACTTTTTAAAACAGAAAAAAATATTTGAAAAATTGCCAAAAATACATTTACGATCTGGCGTACATTACCGATAATAACAAAGCTAGTTTAGAGTCTCTAATTGTAAAATCAGTTAAAAATTTTTCTTCAGGACTCACAGGATAACGCGAGGATACGTTTTACAAATATCTCTCTAACTCAAAAACTAGCCAACAGATTTTATTTAATTTAAACACAGGTTGTATACTTAGAACTAACCTCGTCAAAATTTATTGTTGGTTAGTGCCAAATTCGCCAAAATTCGTAATTTTCAAAAAGCGAAAATCGACATAACTTTTGAAATAACAACAATTGATCTACAATTTTAGGTACAAAATTTTATTTTATTGATAGTGTTTATTTATTTATTTATTTCAGTCTACTGATACATAATTATCTTACAGACTAGGACATGTAAAAATGTTTATAAATAACACCTTTCTATTCTTCAAATTAATTAAATATTGAAAATAATTTTAACTTAAATTTAGTTTTATCAACATTATAATCTAATGGTGAAAAACTGTTACATAGCCTCAAACACCTAGCAATTGGTTCATTACTGCCATAGTTAGTTCTATGAAAATCTTCACAAAACTGGCGTACATAAAGAAGCTCACGCGGAGGGTTATACAATTTTACCAAATTAGATAATTCCTCACATTTAATCTCACCAGATAATATTTTAAATATAAACATAATTGAAAATGCAGATCTACGATCTCTTAAAGATTGAAGGCCAAGAAATTTACGCCTAGCATCATATACTGGTAAACTATCAGGCCAGGATAATGTTTTTACAGCAAAAACCGAAATTATTTTACTACTGGGTTTCAAGATACGTCTTCAACCTTTTTTGTGATATATCGCCTAAATAAAGCGATAAATTAAAATTTTAATATTTGTTCCATAATAGATTTTCAACGCCAAATATATGATATAAATATTATTGTAATCAGATGAAAGAGCATTAGAGGGTTAAGATCAAATTTGAAAACATATTTAAGGGATTTATTTTGAGCCATTTGTTACCCCTTTAATTCATTGGTTATATTTTTAGTTTTATATTATTGTTGTACAAGGTTTTTTCAAGAAGGTCATATATACAAGATTTCTTTAATAGCAATAAGATTTCCTTTTTTTATTAAGTTATAAGCACATATCGAGATCCAGTTTGCGGTTGGATAGACAATTTTTATGGACCAACAGGTGCTATAGCTGGTGCTGGAACGGGAATTATACGTACATTGCGCTGTGATCCAAGAGCTGTTGCTAACATGGTGCCAGTAGATTTATGTATAAATAGCATTATTGCAGCTTCGTGGGAAATTTCCGAAAAACAAAAGTAAGTAACTAATTCAATGTGGGAAGTAATACAGAAATACGATTTTGAAATAAACTGTTTGACTTTGAATGTTCACTTGACCGTATTTTTGCAAGGAGGTTTCAAAAAAAATAGTTAAATTTCCAGTAATAACATCAAAATTTTCAGTAGCCATTATGGACTTTTATGTTGAGTCGGCGAATTTTATAGTCAGCACAAGGCACTAGTTTAAACTTAGGTGGTGTTTCTAGATGACGTTTTGCTTCAAACGAACGAAAATACAATAACAAAATACATTCAATACAAAAACAAAATATTGTAGTCATTCGTGTGACACACGAGGCTTACATTTTGTTGATTTTTTGACTTACTCCAGCAATATTAACGTTCTGAAAGAAATAAATCTGTGCAAATAACAGAAATTAAAAATAACAGAATTAGTTAAAAATTGCGCTGCAGGAAAAACTGCCAAACCTGTTTTGTAAAAAAACAGAAAAAATAAAACTGTAAACTCTACAAAATTTCAGCTGTATTTGGGTTACATTTTAGTTCGTTTTAAATGACAACTTACCCTTCTCTAATTAGCAAAAAATTATCTAAATATTAAAATAGACAAAACACAAAAAGAAAAAAATATCATTTCTACAATATAAACCTTTTGTAATAAGTTAAATTTAGTTAAATGCTAATAATAATCTATTCTGCCGAAATAAAATCAAATCATTTTGAATTTTTCAATTTGATTGATAAACTTTCAATACAGGGTACAGACCATACATGGGACTAATTAATTAGGTGGACTAATTAATTGATGATTTCATTACCATTGCATTGATATCAATTATAATGAAATTATTTTCATTACCATTTTTTTAATTAATGGTAATGATTCTAAAATTTAATTTCATTGATTAATGACAATGATTTTAAATTTCATTACCATTGATAATGAATAAATTAAAAAAATAATTGCCATTGACAGGAAAACGTAAAACCGGAGTAAAACTCGTTGAAATCGAAGATGGAATATGCTCATTCAGGCTCATGCTCATTTGAAATTAAATATAACTTTCCATTCCATTGTTATTTGTATCCAGGCAAAGTTTAACGGAATGGAATGGATCCTCCTTAAAAAATTATGTTTTATAACTTCCCCGGCCAACCCGTTGTTCGTTTTCATTTGTCTGAATTTTTTTGTAAACAAATGGTTTTTAATCAATTGTAATTAGTTTTTTTATACATTAGTGTAATTTCATTACCATTAGTAATGATTTTTCTAATGAAATTTGTTTCATTGTCATTAATATGAACTAATGGTAATGAAATTTCAATGGTAATGAAAAATTCCCATGTATGGTACAGACATTCAATTAATTTGAAAACAATCAAAAATAATGAAATTCTATGGGGCACTTAAAACCATTCTTATATCCTATTCTTTTAAAATACTTACAACAATTTTTTTAATTTTTTAAATTTAAATTAATTAATTTTTTAACAAAGTTGTTTTTTGATTTTTCAAGATTTTTTTTTCTATTTATGATGAATTTGATATTCTTAAGAAAACAAAATTATTTCTTTTAAAATAGAACCGTTATTGACAAAAAATACTAAGAAGTCTATAACAAAAATAAAAATTTTAATTTTTGAGATCAAATAACTGCTGCACTATAAAAGATAACATTGCACTATAAGCTAATTTTATTTTTATCTTATTAAGGATAATTCAAAAAGCCTAAAGTCATTGAAATCGGCCCAAAATTTAAAAAGTCAAAAGTTCCGATGTGGTCTACTTTGGCACGCTGGTGCTAAATAGGTGCCTTAGTAATAAAACAGCCTGAATACAAAATTTTCCAAAAGCCTTATTCCTACTCTATAGTATTATATAAATTCTGTCCGAATCGAACCATTAGTTTAGAAGTTGTGTATGTATTACCACTTCTCTCAGTTTGAAACCACTGTGTGTTGTAGACATTATAGAGTTTTTGGCATTATTAAAATTAAAGCTAATTAAAGTCAAAAATTAAAGTTAAAATTTCGATAGTTTTTGTGAAATTTAAAAAATAATTTGTGACGTTCTTAAACTGAATTTTTCTTTTCAAAACAAAAATTTGGATAAATATAATTTTTTGTGACTTTGCAACAGCAAACAACAAACAAGTGAAATACATTCACAACTAAGAGTCACAGACTTTTCGTAGAAATAGGCACATTAGTTTTAGACCGAAAATCAGAAGAATTTTCGAATAATTTATATATATATATTTAATCCTTTAATTCCCAGTGGAACATATGATTAATATGTATTCTTTTAAATTAAAGTCATTCAAGTATTTCAAAATTTGAATTATTGAAGAAATGTTATCTAAATATATATAAATCTTTAAATAACGAAAAGCAACCAAGCAATCAAAAAATCTTCTAGTTTGGAAATGCTGAAATTTATACATGAAAAGGACTCAGAAAAAATAAATTTTGTGTATGTTCAAAAAGTACAAAGGTTTTCATTTCATTTAACTCGAATGTATGTACCTTCTGAATCGTGAAAACTCGACTTATGCCAAATCAGTGTTCAAAATAGTATACAAGACCAAGAACTTACACCTAGTCGATTTTCATGTGAAAATTGTGTAAAATTTGTTCTGTCGTTAATTTAAATTTGTACAAGACTTATTTTAAAAATGTGACATTTCGGCAGTGGGTACCTATCCTGTCTCGTCCACCCCTCGTTCTGATTTTTTGGTCGCATTTTTCTTAAATATGTTGACTTATTCATTTTTCTCTTTGACCGAGTTTGGTCCGAGTCCGCTAATTATCAAGAAAACCGTGAGTATCATAGTTTCTGTATAAAGTGTATACTCTTTGATTTCAGCTTAATTGGGATTGTGTCTTTCTTATAATAAAAAATTGTTTACTTTCACAATTTAAACAAAGATTTGAGGCTTTTAAAGTTCGAGTAAAAAAGTAAGTATTTCTTCGTAAAATATTCAATTTTATTTACTTTGCTGAGTCCGTTCTTAATAATTTTCTGGACTTAAGAGCGATGCGAACTTAGCTTCTATTTTTTTCTTTTAAATTGGGTTTCTGTTTCAATTAAAATTAATTGGGTATAAGATTGGGGACCTGGGGAGCGCCATCTGTTGCATAAAAAGCCGGTATTGCCGCAATTCAGGAACATGTGAGACCCCTGATTCACCACATTTATTTTGGAGTATATTCAGAAGGATTTGTCACAAAACATTGTGGAATAGTGCTCTAAATATTCGGCAACACCGAATTTACAACTTTAACTTGTATTAAATTTTGTTATTTGTTGTCATTTTAGAACTATTGAACTCAGCAAAGAAATTCCCGTCTATAATTTTTGCACTTCTAAAAAAAATCAATTAACGTGGGGTGATTTTACAACAAAAACAACAAAATATGGCTTAATGTATCCAACCTTAAAAGCCATGTGGTATTTGTGTTATGCGAATACTCCAAACAAATTAATGCACATGCTGTCGATATTTATACTACATTATGTACCTGCTACAATATTTGATGCCATATGCATGTTATTGGGGAAAAAACCAAGGTATGTATAATTTCATAATATTACTGATCACAATATTCTGAGTGCTGATAAATTCGGTTATGCTAGTAGATATATTAAGGTTTTTCACAAGGGGTGTGCTATTTGTGGTATCGTTGTATCGTCCTAGCAAAAAACAGAGTTGTTAGAATTTAAATTGAAAAAATACAACATTTGAGAATAGCACGATACAACATTTTTACGTATCCCAGCAAAAATATGTGTAAGTCATTCAAAACAAACAACTTTTAAATTGGTTACAATGGAGCGATAAGTGCTCTTTTTCTGTTTCAAATGTATGTGCTTTAAAACAACTTTCAAAAATGTATATGTAATGTTGTTTTTTTCTTTGTAAATGCATTTGTTTGTAAATTACGAATTTATTAGAGATTTCATTTTTTATCTCTAAAAAAGCAAAATAGTTAATTTTATTAACGTACTTTATTAATTTACGATTATTTACATATTTTTTAATTATTCGTACATATTTTAAAAAATGCTTCAATTACAGTTCCCATTGAAAAGGGGAAGGAAATAAAGAATTGGATCCCATTGAGCCTTCTGGACTATGACCCAAATATGAATTCTTCTTTTCACTAAATGCAAATATATAAAAGTTAACAATTAAAATGTATTGTTAAGGCTCTATGAAGTAGCTCGCGTGCTTTTGCAACGTGCACCAAAGAAATATGTTAATAAAATTTGTTGCAATGTTAACATATTTTATCGTTTAAAACGGACCAATCAAGAGGTTCGTTAACAGAGGTTGGTCCCTTACCTTTGCTTATACATTAACCCCTCAATTCATAAATGCTTTGTAAAGTTATAGCAGGTTTACAAAACGTCATTTTCATACAAAATTTGTTCAATAAACCCCCTATAATTTTACAAAGCGTTTATGAATTTAGGGGTAAAAGTTATATAAATGTCACCTGATTTAAATGTCGATATGCTTTAATTGCTATTACACCTTAAAAGTCGTAAAATCAAGCTAAATAAATAATTCTATAGTGACAAAAAATATATTATTTCTTCAACTCAAAAATAGATTTAATAAAATAACTGCCGTCAACTTTAAATGTCCATTAAAGTTCCAAATTTTAATTAAAGTTAAAATTTTGCTAAATGAACTTCTTCAACATAAGAATTTAACTAATCACGATTGCAAATTATAGCATTGGAACTTAATGCATCGTTTAATGAAAACGTTGATTTTAAGCTAACGATGGTTGACTTGCAAAATTCAAATGACGACATGGTATTCGCCTTCGAAATATGTCTGGGGAAAACTGTCTTCCAACGGTTCTCGGATTCTTTAATGAATTTAAAGCTAAAATTTCAATCATAGATCTGCGGATTCAGCAAATTTATATAATGGCCTTATTACTTTAGAGTTGTAAAATGAAAAAATAGTTTCCTAGTACGCTTTAATATTCTGAAAATTCCTTGAGTAATGTTTTAAAAAAAATAATCAGAGGGTTACATATAACTTTTAGGCCCAGCTTTTAGGATGTAGATTATCTTTAGACTTAGTTTAATGCAGTTTATAACTGGAATACTGCTTCTAAAATCTATTTTATTTTTCATTTTCGGTTTAACTAAAACAAGTTTAACTGACATCCCAAAAACTCGGTTTTAATGTATTAATCTTATTTAATTCAATATCGTATCTTTTTTGAATTTAAAGACTGAAGAAAACATGTTACAAACTTATTTACAAAAAAACTGTTGAACAAAAATTAAAAAAAAATTTTTGTTTTGTCTGATTTTGACTTAATCGAATTGATTCAGATGCAAAAGAAGTGTTTCCTTAATATTGCCCTACAAATAATAATGAATTGAAGCTTTTGTTACACAGTAGGTTCAGAAATGGGCGCTGTAAAGGCTAAACATTAAAATTGCCTCTAAAATATGCTATTTCAGACATTATAAAAAGCACATTTAAATCACTTTGAAAATTGTATTATATTATATATTATAAAGAGTACTTCTAAATCACTCTAAAAATGCAAACAAAATGTACTCGTATTGATGTGATGAAAATGTATACCTAAAAACCATACTTTTATTAACATCATGTAATCACTTTTAAATTACTAACAAAATGCTTAAATTGAACTACTGACAACATGGGACATCACGTGTAACATAAATCAGTGTTAGAGCTAAATTGTAACTACTTCACAATCAGTTGATGCTATTCGGAGTGCTTTTAAAATAACTTTTTTGTAATGACTTTTTTTGCTGGGATGTTTAGTGTCCTATATTTGAGTGTGCTAACAGGTAGAAAACCGAATAGAAAATCGTTGTTAAAGTCAAATAAAAATTTTAACAACTGTGTTTTTTGTTAGGACGCTACGACGATACAACAGATTGCACACCGCTTGTGAACAACCTAATTGTATTGGATACTCGATAATACTAAATACTTTAAACGATTTGTTTAATTTGAAATCAGTGAAATTTAATTTTTCTAATTTCACATTAAATTTGTTGAAAAAACTTAAAATTTTTCCTATAAATTATTCACTTTTAATTTTTTCTGTAACAGAGTTGCACTTTTTGCTAAAACTATAAATCGAGTTGCAATTTTGTACAATTTCTCTAATTAGAATGCAACTCTAAAAATTTCGTGCTGTTATGCCCGGTATTTTGTTCGTACTTTTGCGAAAAATGCTGTCAAACTCCATATAAAAAAAACAATTTTTCACTTGCGTGGAATTGTTGCGAAATTTCTTTGGAATTTTTTTCGCATCAATTTAATAGACAGGATCATATGAAATGTAGAGAAAAAGTGACATTTGGTTTGGTTATGATTTTAGTTTTCTACAGACTGTCATAAATTTGTATAATTTAAAACTTTTATTATAGTTTTTGTGCTAACAAATCGGCTGAAAAATTCGTAAGATGACACATAGGTGGCGCCGCTAATGAAAAATCCATATGATTTTTTGGAAATGCCAACCTTCAGATGATACCTGTCAAAACTTAATGACAATTCGTTCATTAGTGAACAAGTTACAGTTGTTTTAATGACGCTACTTTTGAGATTTTAAAAATACTGTTCAAGCCAAAGCTTGGCTTGATAAGTATTATTCGGACTCTGATTCATCGAAACAAATGGTAGAAAAATGGTTTGCTGACTTTAAACGTGGTCGTACAAACACCCAAAAGAGGTGGTGATACCGAAAAACATCAAAAAGTTCACAAAATCGTTTTGGCAGACTGCAAAGTGAAGTTGCAGAAGATAGCTGATACCTTAAAAATATCGAATGAATGTGTCGGCTTTATTTTGCATGAAAATTTGTCCATGAGAAAGCTGTTTTCGAAATGTGTGCCGCGTTTCCTCACAGTGCACCAAAAACAACAACGTGTCGATGATTCTGAGAGCTGTTTGGAGCTGTTTCGGCGAGATAAAAAGAACTTTTTGCGTCGATATGTAACAATGGGCGAAACTTGGATCTGCCACTCCACTCCAGAGCCGAATTGGCAGTCAGCTGAGCTCGCCCGAAGAAGCCAAGGTCACAACAGTCAGCTGGTAATATTATGGCATCAGTAAGAGGCCAGACCATCAATAGCTATCGCTACATGGCCCAACTGGTGCGTTTAAAGGAGGAAATTTCAAAAAACCGACCCCTTATGAAGAAGAAAAAAGTTCTATTTCACCAAGACAATGCGCCGTGTCACAAGTCGTTGGCTAACATGGCCAAATTGCAAGAATTACACTTTCCGCACACACTGTATTCTCCAGATTTGGCTCCCAGCTATTTTTACCTGTTTTCAGGCTTAAAAAAATGCTCGCTGACCCGGATGAAGAGGTGATTGCCGAAACATTTTGAGACCAAAGATAAATCATTCTATAAAAAAGGTATCGAAATGTTAGAAAGGCGTTGGAGGAGACCCTGTTGATGAATAAAGAAGAATTTTGCCAAAAAAAATTGTTGTTTTATTGGTTATCCTACGAACTTTTCAGCCCTTGCGTTACAAACATAGAGCGAACCTTTTTCGATCTTGTGAACAAATTACTGGGCTTTACTTTTAATTATTGAGTGTCCAAAACTTAGAGAAATACTCGGTACTCGAAACCATATTCATTAGTATATTTAATTTGTGTGCTCAATATATTTTTTCACTTAGGCTATTGAATACATATAAAAAGATTCATAGATTTATGCATGTCATTGAATATTTTGCAATGCGTCAGTGGGATTTTCAAATTGATAATGTTCGTGGTCTTTGGCAACGACTGTCGATACGCGACAAGGATTTGTTTTATTTTAATATGGAAAAATTGGATTGGGATCTATTTTTGCAGCAGTATTTTAGAGGAATACGTCAATACCTACTACAAGATCCCTTAGATACTATACCTCAAGCATTAGTAAGATGGAATCGGTAAGTTAATACTATATGAAATACAGAGGGTACTCACGATGGTATCTGGCCCACAATGCGAAAAAAATAGTTTGCATCGCCATAACTACTCAAGGCTGAGAAAATTTAAATAACAGTCTGAGTTTTTTTTGTATCGTGTGCAATCGCCATCGTGATTACCCTCAGAATTTATAAACTTACCTAAAAAATATATGTTAATAGTAATTTCGACCAATCAAGACACAATATTTTAAAAACCACAGGAACGAGTACTCTAATATATTGGGGTCTTCAAATTACTCGGTTCTGGCTTTGTTCGAGTAACTCCATTTTGAAGTTTTGAACTTATCGCTTAATTGAGTAAGATTTTTCATTAATTTTTCTTCAGAATTACATATTTTTGAAAGTTTCATATTTTGTTAGTAACAAATAGGGCTCGGAAGTGCACACATTTATAATCGAGTTTTATGTACATAAAATATGTATTTAAAACCGAACAATATGCAGTTAAAACTTAAAAACAAATCATTTTCTATTGACTCTTTTCAACGTTTTCAAATAGATCAATTTAATTTTAGTCTTTAAAAATAGCTTAAACATTGAAAATTACGGTTAAAACGGAAAGTTTGTTACTATAATTTTCTACTATTCTGTTCTTAAGATAAAAATTTAAAGGACACGTAAATTTTTTAGCTGCCCAATCTCATATTTAAGGGTTAAAAAATTTTCCAATTTTTTTGGTTTATTTTATATTTATTTGAAGGTAAGTACAGGATATTTTGGTGTCATTTTGTGTATTTGAAAGGCCTATTTACAGGTGTATAAAACATGCTCAAGCATGCTTATTTGTTTAAGGGATAACACAAAATATCAAAATTTTAGGTGTTTTTGTATGGGGTTAAGGACCAAATTCACAAATATTAACCCTCATATTATTTAACTGAGGGGGTATTTGGGCTTTTTCCGATATTTGGCTTCCTTCGGGTTTGAGACGAATTTTCCCAAAGGTCCATATTTTTAAAGATTTGAGAACCGCTGACTACTTAGCATATGCAGTATGGGCATCGAAGTTTTTCTTTTTGAGAGTTTATTCCTGTTATGTAAAAATAATTTTAAATTTCATAAATTTCAGACATGTCGCCATACAAAAAATATGAAAAATGGAGTTATTCCCAAATGTCTTTTTTGGTTGTTATACAATATTCCATGTTTTCCGCATAAGCTGATTTTGTTTTCAATAACCCATACACAATTTTTGAGACTAAACTTTAGCCTTTTTTAACTTTGAACTTTTAACACATTCTCAGCAGCGTTGATGATCACAAGACAAAATGCACTCTACTGATCTCATGTTGTTTTGAAATTTCCAGTGTTGCCATTTCAGTGCTTTTCGGGTATTTTTTGGTGCTTTTTTCCTTCCCGTACCCGGTGATTTTTTACAAATACCCGTTTATAAAAAGCGGGTATTTACAGTGCTTTTTCAGATTTCTGGCAGTGCTTTTAGTGCTTTTTGTACAGTTTATATTTTTGGTATTTGTTCTCCTTTTTTTAAATTTTTCTTGAATTTTCTGTCAAAGTTGAAAAAATAATACGAAATATACAAAAAATACATTTTTTCACAATGTTTGTAGTACAATTTTAAATAGCACTTCGTTAAATTTAAACTTCAAAATTTTGAAATATTAGTTTGGTGCTTTTTTGCCCATTTTCTGGTTATTTTTTGAACCTTTTTTACACGATTTTATAAAGCTAAAATGTGTTTTTAAAATCTTGAATTAAATTTTTCAAAAAATTATTATCGTGCTTTTTTACCCCATTTTTGGTAAATTTTTACCCTTTTTACCCGTTTTCACAATGCTCACGGTGCTTTCCTGCCTTCAAGAGTTGGCAACACTGGAAATTTCACAACCTGTAAAAAATTTTAATAAGAACAAAAAAAATGAACCGATAACAGTAAATGAATAGCGCCAAGCTCGGCCCAAAAAAAATTTTTTTTTTAGCAAATAATGCTATAAGGGACAACACGATTAATTTTTTAAACAGACATTTTAGAATTTCACATTAAACAACCACTTTAAATTTTGAGATTTTGTGTATATTCAAAAAGGAATTTCTTTGTTCAGGAAACATGACAGATTCTACATTTTTTTCAAGAGATAACTCTCAAAATTTTTTTTATAATGAGCTTCTTTTTATAGAATTATAATTGAAACTGTTAACCATTTTTTGTAATTTAAGAAATTTTTTGATTCATTTTACTTAAGAAGCAATATTTAGGGCCAGTTTTATTGTCAAAACAAACGAAATTACTAACTTATGAAAACAATCGTGCTTAGTTCTAACTATGGAACTGGCCCCTATATTTAAAGTTAAAACAAACGTTTTTTTTTGTTTTGAAATTTAAGTGCACTACTATTAAAATCTCTTAAATGAACTTCAATCTCTTAAATTAACTTCTTAATTAATTTTTGAAATTTCATGGTTTAGGATCACCATCTTAACCGTAAATAATGCTCAGAAACACCTTTAAATATCGGAAAAAATTTCACTTAAGTATTTGGTTTTATTTAAGTTTAATTTAATTTACTATAATATCGACTATGAAAATGCTCATATTCTAAATTTTTTGGATTTTTACCATAGAAAAATTTTACATTTAAAAAACAAATTTGTTAATTCTAAGACATTAAAAAAATATCAAATTTGGGATCATATTTTCATAAAATAAAATCATACAATTAATCAAAAATTTCCCCATTTAAAATATTTTTAATGCTTTTTCGTATTATTTCAAAGAAATTGCAGACAAATTGAATATCAATTGCATATTTTCTAGTATTTTAAAAGTTTTTTTTATTCGAAATAAACTGGTGTTTTTAAAAACTTTTAGTTGCTGATTAAAAATTTGTATTGAATTTCGCAAGTAAATAGAAGTAGTTTTTAAAAACTACTATTTTTTAGTTAATTGTAAATGTAGCACTAAAATATGTTAATTTTGATTTAGGCTCTGTGAGAGGTGGCTAAATTTGGTCTGAACTAAATACAAATTGATAAAAGAGCTTAAAATTGTTTTAAAAAGTTTTCTAATTTCAAAGAAACTTGTAAAAACAAATAAAAAGATATTTAAATTGAAAAAAACTCATTACTTTTAACCTGCACTATGGGAATTATCTGCAGCATAGGATGAAGTTTTATTGGAATTTGTCCATTGAATCATTTCATTTAATTAATAGAATTTTTCAGAAAATAATTTTTTATTTATTAAAAGTATCATAAACTAAATGAAAAAGTTTCATAATATATATGAAGCTTTTGCATCAATTCTAAGAAATTTTTAATTTTTTTGTAAAGAAAACTTCATAAGTTCGTCGAGCAGAATTCTCTCTGTGTAGAGTTAATGAGTGTTGTTTAGGGAGTTACGTGGATTAACATGCCCTTACTAAAATAATACGTTTTATAATAGAAAAGTAAGAGGTTGCACATCTGAACTTCTTCTTACAAAACACATTACCGGGTAATAATAGGAGGTTTTGTTGTGACTTGGATTTATGGCGTCGTTTGCCGCAGAGCTCTACCACATATCCGAATTTCATTAGGGTTCGAAGGAACCCATCGGGATAGTTTCCTCATTAGTTGTTAACTTTTGTAAAATTTAAAATATTTTTTCAACATGAAAACCTTTCAAATGTTAGGACATTCTTCTTGTAAAATTATTTTTCCTTTTATCATTTGGAAGATATTTTGGAGATATTTGGAAAAAACGATTCAAAAATTGTGTTTTTTGTCATAATTTTTGTATGATAACGTTGCGGCAATATCACCTTTTTATCATTTGGAAGATAAACACAATTTGTTTGAAATTTTTGAAAATGTTGGAAAAAATAATAAAAATTTGTACAAAAAATAATTATAAGAAATATGGGAAACAAATTCGTTGAAAAATGAAGATTTAGTGAATTTTATAATGAAAAATATAAATCGTTTAGTTTGTTTCGAGGAGTTCATTTAGCGATATCACCTTTTTATCTTCCAGGTGATAAATTTGCGATATCGCCGATTTATCATTAAGAATTATCGCTTTCATATTGCTTGGGAGTATCGCTATAGGGAGGACATTTACTCCCGAAAGGGGGATCTTCCGCAATAAGAATATGATTATTGCCGCAATAAAGTTTTTCTTCAAGGCGATACGATTGCGAAACATTTTCGTATTGTAATGTTTGCAGGGTTAGAATAGGAAAAATTGTTGTATTCGAAAACCTCTTTGACACTGAAACATTTTTTATATTCTAGGTGTGATATGAAAGTTGTAGGATTTGGAATATTTTTGGAACATTCCTATTATCATATTCTGAGAATTTTTTCATATCAGAATCTCTATTGTGTTTCCTACTAAAATATTATTTAATTTTTAAACGATTTTTACAAAACAGCAAAACTTTGGTAATGGGTTGGACCTTTTTACGCATTGCCTGGCAATGGTAACCGCTTACCCTTGGTTTTACTTAGAAACCTAAAGTAAAACGTTACTAATATTGTGTTATATCAATACTTATGTGGGAGGTATGAAATAATGAGTTACCGATATAGAGATATATCACTACTTATTTGGGGGCATTAAAATAATATATTACTGATATTGTTTTATATACTTAATAACTTATTAATTAGGGGAAAAATAATAAATTATTGGTATTGCATTTCATAACAACTTATTACGCGTAAACATGATTTAATAAAAAATTTATAATCTAATTACATTGGTCGGATCGGTGTACTTTTAAGCAAGGTCATTAGTGGTAACGCCTTATTTTATTCCCTATATGTAACCAATGAAATATATAGTTATGTGTAACGACTTATTTCAGTCCATACATGTACTTATTTTAGCTAACTAGTGAATTTAATATTACAAGTAACAACTTATTTCCCTCATGTTATAATAATGTGTTATGTGACCAAAGTGTAATTACCCAGTCAGAAATCACCAGTGGTACAAAAAATCAAGCACTGGCATACCAATGGGAAACCACAGTGTTAAAAATAAATGACTGGCAGAACACTCATTTGGGACGCTTTGCCAGCGTTTGCAAAAAGCGTTTTACGAGTATTTGTTTTACAAAAATTTCGGTGGTTTATAAAAAAACCACTGGCAAAGAATTGGCTTAGAGTGATATGCCAAGGTTTGCAATCAGTGGTTATCCAGTGCTACCTAGCCAATGCTACCAGGCATACAAAAATCAATTCACTGGTAGACCAATGATTTTATAAAAATGCTGACGCTTCGTTAAAAAATGTTTGTAGTCAGAAGGTTAAAATTCGGTTGCAAGGAAAATTTTTTTTTTGGATTTTTTTTTAATTTAAAATTTTTTTTGTTTTATAACATCACTTTTTTTGTTTGTGGGAAAGCTCCTTCAAGACCAAATTTGTTTTGCCCTCCCAACACTGGCATACTAGTAGTTACAAAAAATTGTTTGCCAGTACTAGCATTTTGGCGCAGCCAATAATTGTCCAGCTATTACCACTCATTTACCCAGTCAGAAAAATACAAACGGGAAAGCGGTGGCAGAGCACTTTAACAGGTGGTACAAGTACTGGCAAAAAGGGCTTTCCCATTCCCAAAATGATAACACCATTAGACAAAGGGACCGGCTGTTCAAAAAGCGCCGGAAAAGCACTGGAGGAAACAAATTTTTAAACGTTGCCAAAACGCTGGCAAAACCAATAAATAGGTGGTCTGGAAATATATTTTCGAAAATAAAATTTAAAAAAAGTTCATTTTTTTTTTTTTTTTGGTCCTGCCGTGATTTGAACCCAGGCAGTCAGATTGGCAGCCGATTGCTCTACCCACTGAGCTAACGAGACATATAATATTTGATGGCTAAACACATAAATGAGTGATAATAGCTGGACAACTACTGGCTGTGCCAAAATGCTAGTACTGGCAAACAATTTTTTGTAACTAGTATGCCAGTGTTGGGAGGGCAAAAAAAAGTTGTTCTTGAAGGAGCTTTCCAGAAACAAAAAAATTGATTTTATAAAACAAAAAAAATTTTAAATTAAAAAAAATCCCAAAAAATGTTTTGCTTGCAACCGGATTTGAACTCGGAACCCCCTGACTACAAACATTTTTTAACGAAGCGTCAGCATTTTTATAAAATCATTGGTCTACCAGTGAATTGATTTTTCTACGCCTGGTAGCATTGGCTAGGTAGCACTGGATAACCACTGGTTGCAAACCTTGGCATATCACTCTAAGCCAATTCTTTGCCAGTGGTTTTTTTTATAAACCACCGAAATTTTTGTAAAACAAATACTGGTAAACGGTTTTTGCAAACGCTGACAAAGCGTCCCAAATGAGTGTTCGGCCAGTCATTTATTTTTAACACCGTGGTTACCCAGTGGTATGCCAGTGCTTGATTTTTTGTACCACTTGCGATTTCCGACTGGGTATATGTTTAGCCGTCAAATATTATATGTCTCGTTAGCTCAGTGGGTAGAGCAATCGTCTGCCAATCTGACGGCCTGGGTTCAAATCACGGCAGGACCAAAAAAAAATACATATGAACTTTTTTAAATTTTATTTTGGAAAATATATTTCCAGACCACATATTTATTGGTTTTGCCAGCGATTTGCCAACGTTTAAAAATTTTGTTCCTCCGGCGCTTTTGGAACAGCCGGTCCTTTTCCAGCAAAATCTTTCATTACCAAATAAGTGGTTATATAATAGAAATTCATAGCTCCGCACAACTTATTTTTTGGCGTCTAAACTCATTATTTTTGTTTGGCGTGGTCGTTTTTGTAAGTAGTCACGCTTACCCGCTCGCTTACCATAAAATGAGAAATAAGTAGTTATGAGATTTTGAATAATAAGTGGTTACGCACATGCTTACAAAAAGTTGAATTATAAGTATTTATCCGACTGCTTACTTGATTCTTAAAAATAAGGAGTTAGGCAAATACTATTAGCTTAAGGAAATATATTCATTAAAAGTTAAGTTTTCTCTAGTGTGTAATTTTATGACTCGTCATAAATATTTGAACATAAAACATATTTACATATAATAAATAAAAATGTATAAAACTTAGCTGTGTAAAAAGTACTTATTTAAACTATTACGAGTAAGTCATTATTTTATATTTAAAAACATTGAATACAATAGGCCGTTATTAGGAAGTCATTATTTTATATTATGAAATAATGCAAAAGGTAATGATATATCGTTTTTGGTAATGCAGATGGTAATGAGGTGTCATTATCAATATTTTTCTGGATTTGTCTAATGATGTTATCATTTTGGGAATGGGAAAGCACTTTTTACCAGTACTTATACCACCTGTTAAAGTGCTTTGCCACCGCTTTCCCGTCTGTATTTTTCTGACTGGGTAGTTAAAATTTTTGGTTTCTTATTACATTTCCCTTTACCTGGTAATAGAAGGTTTTGCTGGATATTTCAATAAAGAAAACTAGCCAAACATTCAAAAAATGTCGAAATATGGTTGAGCAGATTTTCCCGAACCCCTTTTTTAGTACTTTATGGAACAACTTGGCAAACCTATGCTAAAATATGAATTAGAACATCTATTTCTAGCAAGAAGAGTATAAGACTAGGAGATGCAATCGGACATCATACAGAAAATTATGGCGTTGTCAGACAGTCGATCGAAAAATGAGGAAAAAGTGAAAATAAATTGTCAGAAACTAAAAAATTACAATAAAAATTACAAAAAATGTTAGAATTACGAAAAAAAATTACAAAAAATATGCAAAAATCGAAGAAAAAAAATTAGCAGAAATTAGTGATCAAATTTCATTCCCAAAAATTTTTATTTTCAGATATTTCATAAATTATTGCACTTTTTTAATTTCTGATATTACCAATATTTTTATTTTTTTTCTCATAATTTAGAGACTTTTTTCCCTCTTCATTCACATTTTTAATTTTTTTTTTCTGCGAAAATTCCCTTATATTCGTGTGTTCTACCCGATGTCCGGTTCGATGTGCGATCCGATAGCGATTGGGACCCTAGTCTTTACCCTTCTTGCATCTAGTTCATAAAATATCTATAGATAGGACTACCGTATAAGATACGAAAAATGTTTAGCCCTCCCCCCCCCCCCCTTGAGTGAATCCTGAATCCGCGCCTGTATAGCGCTTTGATTAAAATTCAAATCAGTGACGAGTTGATGAGGTCGACGTACATTATAATGTACGCCACACGCCAAAGGGTTAAGATCTGCCAGTCCGCGTTGGATATTACTTGTTAGTGATAAAAAATCACAAAAAAAAAATATTTATAAATTTTAAAAATGTTTTATGCAAAATCATATTTTTTATTAAAATACCAAAAAGCATGCTTAAAAACAAACATTTTTACCAAAATATTAAAAAAATATGCATACCATATGCAAAATTAACAGCTAAAATGAATTCATAAAAAATCGGTTTCCTGTTTATTCAAAAAATATTTTTTTCAAATAAGCAGTTGCGGTTTCGGTTTTTGCTAAAAAAAAAACTTTTTTTAATTGTTTTTGGAGGTAGTCCATAAATTCTAAAAGCATTAACAATTTTTTGAAAGGCTGTAAAAAATTCAAATAAAGATATTAAAACCAAAAAATATTTTCAAATATTTGTAGTATCATTTGTGTCAAAAAATATTTTTTTTCTGTTATTGAAAAATTTGTCTCAAAAAATATTTGAAATGCACTGTTACCAATTTGGCAATTTTTCCGTCCGTTAAAGCGAGTTTAATTTGCCTCCAAAAGAAAAAACATCCGATTAACTTCAAAATCTTGCGAATTTTATCAGACTTAATTTTATTTTTAAAATTTATTTACTTATTTTGTAATGAAAAAAAAAATCTTTAAAATGATTTTTTTATATAAGATTTGCAAAAAATCGATGGAAATGATGTGTGTTCATCGTATAACGTACTCTATTGAGTAACTTACAGTAGTGGACTAAAGTGGGTACATATTTGAATTTTTTAAATCTGTATTAATAACTTTTGTTCATTTTGTGATATTCAAGTGTAGTTATTGCAGTTTTTGAAGTGGCCAGCTCAAAGTCCCGATTTGAATCCCATCGAGAATTTGTGGGCAATTGTCAAAAAAAGACTCTCCCAATACGAACGAGTACCGACCTTAGATGATCTTTGGTCAAGAGTTTCAGCGGAATGGACTAATATTCCACCTCAAACTGTTAAAAATCTCGTGGAAAGCATGCGTTCTCGCATAAAATCTGTTTTAAAGAACAAAGGACTTTGGACAAAATATTAAAGAAAGAACTTGCCGGTCACAATTTGCAAATATTTTTTGATTAACTTCTTAATGATAGGTTTTTGTTGGAGAAGAATGTTTTAATTTTATGTTTTAAAAATTTATAAGTTATTCTGGCTTTATATTTAATTTTGAATATTTAATAATTTTTTTCTTTTTTTTTTCTTTTCTACTTTTCTTTTCAGATTATATTGGTTACATCAGTGTATAAAAGTAGTTGTTTTTACTATTTTAGCTCAAACCTTTTATTTCATATTTTCCCGTTGCTTTAACTGATATTAAAACAAAAACAAAACAATGTAAAAATTATGTATTTGTTTTCTTGCGGTAGGGCTCATACTGAAGGGTTAACTTTAAAAGAAACTGTAAAAAAATATATATATACAAAGCAACAAAAAATGTTTGGGTCAACTAATAGTTAATCAACAAATCTTCAGCATGAAACCTAGCGTTCCAAACATATTTATTTTTTCATATACAGTGCTCGAAATAACTATACTTAAGTGCATAAGGAAAAATCCAATGAAAAAAAATGTAAAAAGGCGACCCCTACGTTCGGCAACCAATATATAAAAAAAAATTCTACTGGGTTTGTCGAAAAACTTCATTAGCAAAAGTTTAATGATTTTTTGCGAGCTTTAATTTTCTGACATTAGGGTTGTACATAGGGTTGTAGCAACTGAGATCTGGTGGCTAACTACTAGAACGGGATACTTGAGGTCAATCGCCCTCGAGAGAAAAACACTGGTCTCCTCGAGAGAAAAACATCGATGTATCATACTTTAAGATCCGACTGTAAATGCCAAAGATATAACGAAAAATGTAAAATGGCGACCCCTACGTTCGGCAAAAAAAAATAAAAAAATTTTTTTTGAAACCTCCTTGCAAAAATACTTTATATTGGAGGGTGTACGGCAAACTTTTTTTTTTTGCCTGTAAGGTGGCCTCTAATGTTTACTCATTGGTAACTTTAATGGGTTCTCTATTAAAAACCCATTTTTCACTTTTAGAAATTCTTCCTCTTTTCCTAAATATCATCACTTCTTATTTGCTTAAATTTACCTCGAGGTTCCACATTTCGCAATATGTTTCAAGTCTCTGTATCATAGCTTTCCGGTTCTATCACTTGTTGTGATAGTGACGTACATACTTTGAGCTAGTGGTGCTTCAATAGTTTTGTGTTTATCTTTATTTAAATTTACAATATCCGTTATTCTAGTTTAGAATAACTAAACAAATAAATATTAAACGTTCTCATGAGGAAGATGTTTCTGCCTCTCAGAGGCATAATATAATGGATAGAAACCAGTGATGGTATTTGAGAATTTTCGTTTGGTGCCTCAATGATGTCAAAAAAGTGCCAAAAAAGCTTTAAAAGTGCCAAAAAAAAAAATTAAGCAACATTTAATGTTTCAAAAAAAATATGTTCAGCTTTTATTTCAAATATTTATACATTTAGTTACTTTAACCCTTAAATGCATGGTGTAGCCATTTGGCAACATACCAGTTTCTTAATAAAAAACGCCACTTGATGCATAAAACTCAATTTTTGGGCATTGGGGCCCTTTCTGCACAAAGTGCTCTTATAAACTATAACTCAGAGTTTTTAAACAGTTATAGGAAAAATCTTGGTTTTGCTTCGTATGTTTGTGAAAAATCTAAAACACGCGTTTTTTTTTACAAAAAGTGCAATATTCAAAAATGTTTGTTTAAATATTTAAAGTGGTATTCTCGCAATAAAATTAGTTTTGGCAACAATAAATATATAATTAATATTTCATATATTTTTTTTTGTTTCTTTTATATTTATTACTCATTTTATTATCATTTACACTCATTTTTGTTGTTTTTATTTTAAAAGCTGTTATAATTTCTGAAAATAGTTTACATATTATTTAGTAAAATACTAACAAAGTTCGACCACTAATTAGAAACGCGTAATTGTTTATTAAAGTCTTCTTGGCTAAGAGCTATTTTGATAAAAAAAAATTATTTTACGGATATTTGTTTTCAATTTAATGGTTTATAGCAAATAAGAAATTATAATTTTAAAGATTTATAATGGGAAAAGGCAATGGTTGCACTCCTGAAAAACGGGGCTCAATTTTTGAACTTTGGAAGTCTGGAAAGTCTTATAGAGAATTAGCAGAGCAGCTAAAGTGTTAAAAAAATGGTTTTTAATGCTTTACAGCATATCAACAAAAATGAGACCACAGGCAACGTTCCGCGAAAGAAGAGACCCAGAAAAACATCAGCACATACCGACCGAATGATAACGCGAATCTCCAAATCCGACCCAAAAACGTCATCTACTCACTTCCAACGTGATATTCAAGAAAAATTTAAATGTCAGGATATCCAAACGGACTATTACACGAAAGAATCCACTTCTGAGTAGGATTCAAAAAAATGTCGTGTGGATTTCGCGAAGTCCCATTGGAATGGGTCAGCAAATTAATGGAAATATGTGCTATGGAGCGATGAAACAAAGATTAATCGCCTTGGTGCAGATGGTCGGAGATATGTTAGACGACCCATTAACCAAGAATTTAATCCTCGCTACGTTTCACGGGTAGTGAAGCATGGTGGAGATTAATTATGGTATGGGGATGTTTCTCCTGGAATGATGTTGGCTCGATTTATAAAATTTATGGAATCTTAAATATGGAGAAATACGTTGATATACTAGATAATGTCATGCTCCAGTGGGCTGAGGAGAATTTGCCTGTTATATGGCAATTTCAGCAGGATAATGATCCGAAGCACATGGCGAGGCTCACAAAAAATTCTTTGACGATAATTCCATCAACGTTTTGGAATGGCCATCATCCAGTCCGGACTTGAACCCCATAGAACATCTATGGGGGATGTAAAAAGAGCCGTTAGTCTGAAAAATATAAGAAATATGGCAACTCTTTTTGAGGAAGTCCAGAAAGCACGGCGTCTAACAACATCAATGCGCAACCGATGTGAGGCTGTGATAAAGCAAAGGGGATTTGCAACAAAATATTGATAAAAAGTAAGAAAAATAAATTAATATAATTTTTTTTCTAATAATATAAAATCGTTTCTAATTAGGTTTCGCTGTTATATTTCAAACAATATAATAAATTTATAAACTATTTTGAAGACTGAATAATTTTTTAAGTTCTTTTGTATATTTGTAAACAATTGAATATAAAATAAATAAATGAATATTAATTTTGTTTTATATAAAAACTTACGCATTACTTTAAAAATAAAAAGCGTTTCTAATTAGGTGTCAACAGCTGTATATACTACAGACACTTGATGATGAAGAGAGACAAAAATAGTATAATCGATAACGCAATTAAAGTTATTGTACCACCGATAACAATACTTAAATGCAGCATTGATCAAATTCATGATTTGTGTAAAAAATCTAAAATTAAAGATTATTCAATAAGGAAAATATTAATTGGTCTCAAACTATTTTACCAGTAAAGAAGAGTATGATTTTATATGTGAAAAACTAAATAATAATTTCGAATTCTTTACTTACGGTACTAAAGATGACAGACCTTACAAAGCTGTACTTCTTGGTCTAGAAAATGTTGATCCCATGGATCTTAAAAATCACCTTAACCGAATGGGTTTAAAATGTCTAGATGTTAAAATGATTAGGAAATCAACAGATGGTCGAAATACACAAACAACCTACATTGTGTATTTTCAACGTAAACCGATTACCACCCAGTCAGAAAAATACAAACGGGAAAGCGGTGGAAAAGCACTTTAACAGGTGGTACAAGTACTGGCAAAAAGTGCTTTCCCATACCCAAAATGATAGCATCATTAGACAAAAGGACCGGCTGTTCAAAAAGCGACGGAAAAGCACTGGAGAAACAAAATTTTTGAACGTTGGCGAAACGCTGGCAAAACCAATAAATAGGTGGTCTGGAAATATATTTTCCAAAATTAAATTTAAAAAAAGTTCTTATGTATTTTTTTTGGTCCTGCCGTGATTTGAACCCAGGCCTTCAGATTGGCAGACGATTGCTCTACCCACTGAGCTAACGAGACATATAATATTTGATAGCTAAACACATAAATAAGTGATAATCGCTGGACAACTACTGGCTGTGCGAAAAAGCTAGCACTGGCAAACAGTTTTTTGGAACTAATATGCCAGCGTTGGGAGAGCAAAAAAAAAGTTGGTCTTAAAGGAGCTTTTTCACAAACATAAAAATTGATTTTATAGAACAAAACAAATTTTAAATTAGAAAAAACCAAAAAAAAAATGTTTGCTTGCAACCGGATTTGAACTCGGAACCTCCTGACTACAAACCTTTTTTAACAAAGCGTCAGCATTTTTATAAAATCATTGCTCTACCAGTGAATTGGTTTTGTACCACTGGTAGCATTGGCTAGTTAGCACTGGATAACCACTGGTTGCAAACCTTGGCATATCACTCTTAGACCATTCTTTGCCAGTGTTTTTTTTTTATAAACCACCGAAATTTTTGTAAAACAAATGCTGGAAAAACGCTTTTTGCAAGCGCTTGCAAAGCGTCCCAAATGAGTGGTCTCCCAGTCATTTATTTTCAACATCATTTTCAATACATTAAAGTCAGATGGGAATTTCAACGCCCCAAAACTAACAAATTAAAGCAATGCTACAACTGTCAAATATTCGGGTATGGATCAAGTCGTTGTAAAGTTTAAACTTTCTGTGTAAATTGCGCCGGAAATCACAAGTCAAATGAATGTAATTCATTAATTAATTAATGTGTCAATTGCAATGGTCCCCATAGAGCACTATCACCAGATTGCCACAGAAAAGCTGATTTTTTTAGAAATCAAAGAACGTAATCAACAGAGAAGACTTCTAAGAAGAAACGATGGTAATGTTAACAAAAATATTTCAAGTCAAAATAAGAATTCTTATAACGCAAATTTTTCTAATCTGCTGCCCAAACCACAAATGCAAATAATCCAACTTGGACTTCACCAAGAAATACAAATAATGATTTATTCTCATTCGAAGAATTAAGAGATCTAACAATGGAGTTAATTTCCAAATTACAAAATTGCAAATCTAGGGCTGATCAGTTTAAAGTTGTCACCAGCCTCGCCTGTAAATGTCTTTATCGATGAATTCTAACATAAATATATTAGCATGGAATGCTCGTAGCGTTCGAAATAAAAAAAGAAGAATTGTTTAGTTTTCTAATAAATCACAATATCCACATTTGCCTTCTCTCAGAGACCTGGTTAAATAATAATATTATAATTAACGAGTAAAAAGGTTAAAGTCGGCCATGCCGACTATATAATACCCTACACCAGTCTGATTAAAAGCCAACTAATGTTTGGATCCGAAATTTGAATTGGTTAAAACAGACTTGTGTCAAAATTTTCTATAAAATCATAAAAGAGAAAATCGAAAATATACCCCATATGGGCGATAGGTCCAAATATGGACCGATCCTATTTAGAATCAATAGGCTTTTTCCTTAGGACCATCTGAGTCAACGAACTAAACTTCATTGAAATATCTTCGTATTTGCGATTTGCAGCATGTAAAAAAGAAAATTTTGGGGAGTACCCTTAATGGGCACTAGGTCTAAACATAGACTGATTTCAACCAAAATCAACAGACTCCGTTCTTGGGCCGACATAGGTCTGTGCACCAAATTTCATTGAAATATCTTCGTATTTGCGACATGCAGTGTGTAAAAAATAAATTTTTGGGGGGTACCCTTATATGGGCACTAGGTCTAAACATGGACCGATTTCAACCAAAATGAATAGGCGTCGTCCTTGGGCCGACATAAGTCGGTGTACCAAATTTCATCAAAATATCTTAATATTTGCGAACTGTAGAGTGTTCACTAGGGTTTGGGATTTCCCGGACTTTTTTATTTCCCGGGAAACGGGAATGAAAAAATTTGATTGCCGGGATTCCCGGGAATCCCGGGAAATATTTTTGAACAAAATTGTTAATGAAAACCACCTATATAAGTAATTTTTGTTAAAAAAAAAAACACTATTTCAGTACAAATGCAGTCTGTGTAGTGAGAATTCAAAGTAAAAAAATATCAGAATGTTGAACTTCACATAAATTACTCGCAGCACTGCCAAATGAATTGCATGATTCCAGCAGAAAGCACCTACTACTGGACTGTCGGAAACAAACCGTTTCATCACACTTGGCCCATTAGATATGGTAGCCACAATGTTATTTTCCAAAGACAAATAAAACTCTTCTAGTCTTATTTCTACAATTCTTCTTATTCATCAGCATTACATCTTCCTGATATATAAACCAACCCCAGGTTATAAAATTAATTATTTCCGTTTATACATGTGTTCAAATATCTCTTTTGTGATATTCATCTAAGAATATAGTAAATCTCCTATTGTTAGAAATATTGCTCGATATTTCTTTTATCATGATATCTTTTACATGATTGTAGTAATTTAATATAATGTTCTTTACATCGGTTTAATTTTTTTGCAATGCCAGGTTTTTATTATAAAAACTTTCTCGAATAAACGAAGATCTAGTTATGGTGCGGATTGACTGCGGCTAATTTGGATACCATTTCAGGAAATGTTTGCCCTACCATAAAACATTTAATGCCTATTCAGCTTACACTTTTTTCTTCGGGTACTTTGCTAATTTTAGCTGAAACGTTATTCTTGTTGTTGTTTTCTTCAAGAGAAGTTGCATGACCATCAATTTTTTTTTTGTGAACGAAATTCAGATGTCGGATAACCAAATTTAGATACTACCGTTAACCATTAGTCTTTTCTTTTCACATTTTAGTCTGAAAACGTTACTTACAAAATTATTGACCCTTAATATAAAGGAGTATTTTAAATTTAAAGTCGACTTTATTTTTAATCAAACGGTTTTGTTCATTTTGTGTATGAAAACCTTACAACAATATTTATATTTTCAAATATTTTGATTGGTTGAAAATAAATTAACCAATCAGAATGCTCCAAAACCACCCAATATTTTAACTAAAGTCGACTTTACCTAAATTATACATTTGAAAAATAGTAAGGGCGATTATTTGTAAGAAAGCTTTTTTTCATATTCCTTTTAAACATTTTACCAATTTTTTAGGTTTTACTACCTAAATTTTGAATAAATTATGCGAAAAATCTTTATTAGTTGAAATGCTCCTAATTACTTGGCAAAGATTTTATTTGTGTGTCAAATAAATTTATTCCCTTTTAAAAGATTTTAACAATGACATTTTTGTTTTGGTATTTAAAATGTTTTTTCTGACTAAAATTAAAAAATCCTATTCGAAACAAAAACAATTTAAAAAATTCAATATTTTTAAAATTTCCCGTTTTCCCGGGAAAAATATATTATTTTCCCGGGAATTCCCGAACCCCAAACCCTAGTGTTCACAAGAATGCATGGACAGACAGACAGACGGACGGACCGACGGACATCGTTAAATCGAAATAAAAAAAAATTCTGAGCCGATCGGTATACTATAAGGTGGGTCTAGGATAGGCTTGCCAGATCGAAATTGGCAAAAAGCTTGACATTCGGAGGAAAAAGCTTGATTTTTCTTGACATTCAAAAAATTTTGACAATTTAAAATTCATTTAAATTAGCAAAAAAAATTGCAAAATTGATATGAAAATTTAAATGATATTAATTTATACAGATTTTCTACATTCTTTGTACCACATTTTTTAAAGAAATGGGCCCATATGTTGTCAATGGATATGTCTTTTGGCAATTCTTCAAAAACTTCCCGAAGGCAGCAGTAATCTGCATACAACATATCAGTATTAATTGAATTTGATATTTTTAAAATAAATGTCAACTCTGCTTATTTATTCCTTGATAACAACGAGTTTTTTATATTTAAAACAGCAATTTGCTAAACAAAACACAGATTTTTCTCCAAAATCAAATCTTTTTTCTAAGTATTTTACAACATTTTGTAAAAATTGGTTAGCTTCTAACTCAAACGTTTCCTTTTCATTCAAAGAAAGACTTTTTATGTTTTACTACCTTGGAAACAGTCATTTATCCGTAAAAATTAGTCATGGTACATTTAAAAATAATTATTTTTTTTTTTTTTTTGGTAATGGTTAATTTTTCTTATCAATTTTTTGGAAAAATTTTCTAAAATTCCGTTTTAGCTTGACAAATGACAATTTTTCTTGACACGCATAGAAAAAGCTTGACAATAAAGCCAAATCAAGCCCGTCTGGCAACCCTAGTCTAGGACCAATATTTTTTGGTGTTACAAACATCAGCACAAACTTATAATACCCTGACCACGTAGTGGTGTAGGGTATAAAAACATAGAATTTTACTGTTATAGAAATGATCGAACTGATGGCAACGGTGGAGGGGTAGCGATTCTAATTAGAAAAAATGTAAAACATGAAATATTACCAATCGTTAATACTGATATAATCGAAAATATCGGATTGAAGATTTTTACTACAAGTGGTGAATATATTAAAATTTACTCCTGCTACTTTCCAGGAGGCTCCGCAGGTCCGGATGACTCAAAAAACGTAAATTTTGTTCAGATATCCGTAGGTTAAGCTGTAACAATTCTAAATATATCTTAGGTGGAGATTTTAACGGTAGGCACAGTCTATGGAACTGCCGCAGAGCAAATTGCTGGGGAAACCTACTTTACGAAAGGTTGGACAGTAATATTATATATTCCAAGTAATCCTAATAAACAACCATCAACATTAGATATATTTTTAACTAATATTGCAACAAATTGATCACCAGGCACGGTTATAAATGCTCTTGGCTCGGATCACTTGCTTATTAAAATATCTTTAAACTCTAGTTGTAATCTAATAGAAAATCATTATTTAGATTTTAAAAATGCAAATTGGTTGAATTATGATCGATTTATAACAGCAACACTGCCCAGACGTTTAATGCAAACCACTCTTTTTCTCAAAACCTTAGTGATACTACAATTATTGCTGAAGTAGAAGAAAGCATTTCATGATTGAATACTACAATTCTTAATACACAAACTTGCATTTCAGTAACCCCAAAGCATATTAAAAACATAATTAAAAAAATTAAGACCAAAAAATCCCTTGGTATTGAAAATTTAAATAATATGTGCCTGAAAGCTCTTCCAAAAAAAGGTGCCCTTTTTCTAACTGCAATAATCAATGCGTGTTTCAAACTAAACTATTTTCCTAGAATTTGGAAGAAGTCAAAAATTATACCGGTAAAAAAAACCCAACAAGCGCCCTGATAGCCCATCGTCATATAGGCCAATTAGCCTTTTATCTTCAGTAGCAAAGTACTATAAAAGGTAATAAAGGAAAAACTGACTGAGTTTATTGATCCTAACAATATCTTACCTGATCAACAATTCGGGTTTCGTAAAAAATATAACACAGTCCAACCCTTGGTTAGAATAAAAAAAATAGTTAAATCTAATTTTCAAACTCGAAAATCAACTGGAATGGTACTTTTAGATATTAAGGCTGCATTCGACTCCGTGTGGCACAACGGGCTTATACACAAAATGTTAAGATTGAGTCTTCCTATTGGTTTGATAAAAATTTTATACAGTTTTCTATCCGATCGTATTTTTCCCGTTTATCTTGGATCAAGTTTTTCCAGAGATTATAATGTAACAGCTGGCTGCCCGCAAGGTTCCTGCCTATCACTAGGGAGTGCATCCCGGGATTTCCCTTCCCGGGAAATTAAGCATTTTTCATTTCCCGCATTCCCGGGAATTTGGAGCGGGAATCCCGGGATATCAAAAAATGCAGTTAAAATAATAAAGTTAATTATTTCAAATTTTCTTATGCAAAATTTTCCAATGTTTTGAAAATAGTAAAAATTTTACATTAGGCTTGTTCGTTTACTTGCTACAATTAGCTAATATTACCGCAACTGGAAAAATTCAAAAAGTAAACAAAACAACAATTGTAGCAAATGTAGTAAGATTTTCGAGTAAACGAACACACCGATTAATATGTGTACGTGATCGAACTTTTTAAGTTCCTTTTAGAGTCTGTTAAAAAATATATTTTTTAAGAAAACCACTCAATTAGACAGAGTTTGTACAAAAAATTTTTAATCGCACTTATTCTGTACAGAATTAAAGACAAATTTGTACATTGATTTCTAAAAACTTTCAAGGACCGAGGAAAAACTACCTGGTTTTTGGCTCCTGCTAGCTTTTATTTGTCAAAATGCATATATAAAAAAACACGTTTTGTACGAAAACTAGGTAGTTTTTGCTCAGTCTAAATTCAGTATAAGTTAAATTTCCAATAATTTTTAAATTTTTTTCCAATATTCTAAAATTTTTTCCGATTTTCTAAAATTTTTGCAATTTTTTTAAATTATTTTCTACATTTTTTTTATCTTTTACGAATGTCGTCTGTTATTCTTTTTTAAATGTATTAATATTTTCTTTACATTAATTTAACAATAAAAAAATAAAGAAAAGTGTGTAATAAAAAGTGTTGTGACAAAGAAAAGCTAAATAACCAGTGTAAATGACTTGGCTTTTGCAATTTAGTTTTGTGCAAAAACCAGCTGGTTTTTGCTCATCTAAATTCAGTATTAAAATAATACTGAATATAATAATTTCTATAATTTCTAATATAAAATTAATTCTCTCCCACTACGAAAATTCCAAGAAACCCCACCTGAGCTTTTTCATGATCATGAAAATTTGAGGCCTTTAAGACATTTTCTTTAAAAAAATTGTTAAATTATAAAATATTTTCTAATTTATTTCCCTTGCGGGATCCCGGGAATTCAAAATAAATTTCCCGGGAAATGAAAAGGTGCGGGATTTTGCATTCCCTACCTATCACCCATACTTTATAATATATACACGTCTGATTTTCCATCCTTAGAGGGCACAACTTCAATATTCGCTGATGATACAGCGATACTTAGTACTGAAATACTTTCAGCGGATGTAGTAGCAAATTTACAATCAGCGATGGTTAATGTCACAAACTAATTTTCAAAATGGAAAATATTAGTAAACCGCCAAAAAACCCAAGCTATATATTTCTTTCGTAAACGTAAACCATGCTTCATTCCTTCATCACGATTACAATTCAACAACGACGAAATAAACTGGGAAAGTAAAGTGAAATATTTAGGTGTTATATTGGACCCTAAATTAAATTTTAGAGACCACATCCCTTACACAAGAAACAAAATCAATATTCACATCAAATTACTTTATGCACTCATCAACAAAACCTCAAACCTCTCGTTGGAAAACAAACTTTTAATTTTTAAAGTAATTTTTCAATCCATCATGTTTTATGGAGCTCCAGTATGGGCTGAATCGGCCAAATGTCATCTTAGAAAACTGCAAATATCGCAAAACAAGTTGCTGAAACTTATGTTAAAATTACCTTGGCACTTTCCTACTAGAAGACTGCACTATTTAGCTAGAAACGATTGATCAAAAATTAAGTAAAATTGTTGAAAACTTCAATTATAGATGCCTGAATTCGGAATTTAATTATATATCTGAGCTGGTCTAGTAAAAATTTTTAAAATTTTATTTTAACCTTGTTTTTTATAAAAAACTTTTTTTTGCCTTAACAAGGTTTTTTGTAAATTTTCCTTAACTATACAATTTTAATAATTAAACATGTTTATAATATTTATTGTAATATTATTTCTAAGCAGATAAGGGCTTATGCCCTAAACTCTTAAAACGTAATGTATTTGCAACTGTATTACTTAGTAATATTATTAAACAAAATAAATGAAATGAAAATGGTTCAAGTCTCTGTATCATAGCTTTCATTTTAAGTATATCATCAGCCAAAATAACTATGTCATCAGCATACATTAATAAGCGCACATTTACGGATCCTACATTTACTCGTCCACCTATATAATCATGTAAATCATTAATATAAGTATATTGAAAAAAAAGTTGGCGACAACAAACATCCTTGTTTAACACCAGAGCCGGCTTCAAACTCTTCCGACATATTTTCGCCATTCCAAACTTTAAATTTAGTTATACTGTATATGCTTTCGATCATTTTGCTTATCTTTGTTGTTATGCCAATACTATTCAGTTTATATAATAGTGGTTTTCTGGAGACTTTGTCAAAGACTGCCTTGAAATCGACAAAAAAGGCGTATACTTTTATATTTTTCTTACGTTTTAGGCTCACAATTGCTGCTAGATTGTACAGGTTATCAACTGTTGAGTATCCTTCCCGAAATCCTGCTTGGTATTCTGTTATTTTGCTATGTTTGCTTAGCCACAAATTTATTCTATTATTTAGAATACCCATAAAGATTTTAGATATGGTGTTCATAAATGATATCCCACGATAATTGCTTGGGATATCCCTATCACCTTTTTTATATATAGGGAAAATTATACTTGTGGTGAATTTTTCGTCTAGTATTGCAGTTTCGAAAATAATATTAAATGAATTTGCGAATTCTTCAACACAATTTCGAGTTGCATTTTTAAAAAATTCATAGCTTATTCGGTCCTCCCCAGGAGCCTTATTACATTTAGCCTTAGCTAACACATTTTTGATTTCTGTTGTTATTGGTTGATCTAATTCATCATTCCTATGTAGCATTGCTGCATATATAAAATCATTGGAAATAAGCGGAGGGTTTAGTAACTCGGAGAAATACTGCTTAAAAATGTTAGGTTCTATTTTGGGATTAATTTGATATTCTGTATTTTTTATTTCTGTAACAATATTCCACAAATCTTTATTGTTTTTAACTAACTTTTGTAATATTCGGCCTTATATTTTTCGCATGCCTGTTTATTTTTTTTTTATTTATAAAAATGTATTTTTCTCAGTGTTGCCACAAGTAAAACCAAAAATTACACAGCTGTAGGTCAAAAATTATCAAAAACCGTATGAAATTACACAAAAAATTATAATTTTTTTATATTAAGGGTTTTCACAAGGGGTGTGCTATTTGTTGTATCGTTGTATCGTCCTAACAAAAAACAGAGTTGTTAAAAATTAAATTGAAAAAATACAACATTTGAGAATAGCACGATACAACATTTTTACGTATGTTTAGTGTCCTATGTTTGAGTGTGCTAACAGATAGAAAACTGAATAGAAAATCGTTGTTAAACACAAATAAAAATTTTAACAACTCTGTTTTTTGTTAGGACGATACAACGATATAACAGATAGCATACACCTTATGAACAACCTAATTATTTCAAAATAAACTCTCCTGAGCACAGTGGGGAAGAATAAAAATATTTTGGAAAAAGTTTTACCATTTCTTGCCGACTGATATAAAATTTCACACTGCAAATTTCGACTACAAAGTTTTGCCATTTTTCTATTTATATACCGATTTTTAAAGACTTAGCATTTCTGTGATCTGCAAAGTGAAAAAGTTATTCACATTTTAAAACTAAAATTTTGCATTTTTGCAATAACCTGGTCCCAATTTTTGCCTTTTGCAAAAGCAAATCCAGGCCAATTTCACTGAAAAATATGACAAATTATTCTATTAACTAAAGGGAATTTCAATGCCATATCTTTTTCGGGCTTGAAATGGCGTGCTTTTAAATTTAAATATTAAAAAAAATGGTATTTTATCCACATTAACCCTCTAATGCTCTTTCTCCTTATTACAATAATATTTAAACCATATTTGGCGTTGAAAATCTACCATGGAACAAATATTAAAATTTTAATTTATCGCTTTATTTAGGCGATATAGCACAACAAAGGTATCTTGAAACCCAGTAGTCAAATAATTTCGGTTTTTGCTGTAAATAACACTATCAATAAAAAAAAAATTGTTGAAAATTGTTGTTATTTCAAAAGTTATGGCGATTTTCGCTTTTTGAAAATTACGAAATTTGGCGAATTCGGCACTAAACATCAATAGATTTTGACGAAATTAGTTCTGCTTACTACTACCTCTAAGTATATAATCTGTGTTTAATTTCAAGAAAATCTGTGGGCTAGTTTTTAAGTTAGAGAGATATTTGTAAAACGTATCGGTATCTTGTGAGTCCTGGAGAAAAATTGTTAACTGATTTTACAATTATAGACTCTAAACTAGCTTTGTTATTATCGGTAATGTACGTCAGATCGTAAATGTATTTTTGGCAATTTTTCAAATATTTTTTTCTGTTTTAAAAAGTTAATTTTTTAAAATTTTCTAAATTTTCACTTTACATGCTTTTCGCTTGAAAACCGTTCTTTATACAAAAAAAGTAGGCAGTTAAGTTTTCTATGGATATAATACAACTTGTTTAATAAAATATTGTTATTTAGCCAAAAACTATTTAAAATCTGAAGACCGCCAAAAGGCGGCCTTGGGCATTAGAGGGTTAAAAGCTTCTTTCAGAACAAAATATTTATGTTTTTCAGAAAGGCTACTTCATTCAGATGAATTGCATGCTAAAATATTACCTACTTGCTAATTATTCTCTCCCATACCCCTAAAATTTTAACCATTTTTATTTAAATCTAACTATGAGTTCAAAGCTGGTATTTAAAAACAAAAAGCTGAAGTAGATTCTCCAAAGCGTTCTTAATGTGATGAAATAAGCCCTGTTCATACATAGCTTTAAATGTCGGCAAGACATCAAAAATTGTAAAAATTCGACATTTGTAAAATTTTGCTTGTTTTCTTTAATATTTAAATTAATGATAGCAAGGCATGCAATTTCTTTACAGTACGTATATCAACAAATTGTCTTTTGGAAAATAAAAATATATAACATTTTCACAAAAAATTACCGAAGTTTTTTTTTAAATTTCATACGAATCTGTTGAAATGTGGAACATGTTGGATTTACAGAAATCTAAAATATTTTGATTCTGCTCCACCTTGATGAGTTAAAAAAATTTTTTCTGATCAAAGCACAGTATCATGTTAACTACAGCCAAAAAAAAATTTCAGAGATTAGAAAGTAATAATCATAACAAACCCTAATTTTCCCACTCTTTCGCTGCATTTTTAAATGGTCTTACAAATCAAGACAATTTTTAAAAGAAGCTTGACAATTATTTTCGCAAAAAATAAACAACAGACGGTGTTTTAAATAAAAGAAAAATACATAGCACCATTTTTAATTTCTTCTAAATTGCGTTTACAAAAGTAATACACCAGAAACTGCAGATTTGTGGTAAATGTTTCACAGACAAGCTCGTTTCGTCTATATATCGACAATTTTTTATTAACTTTTAAAGATTTACGGAACTGAATGTTTTTTGTTAGATTTAAGAACATACTAGTAAATTACAGAGAACACAAATTAAAAAAATTTGATAAGGCCAGCAGGATAGAATATGTATTTTCGGGACCTTCAGTATCCATGCCTTTATGGGTTAATAGTTTATATAAATCTACACACAAAAAATTACATACTCGTTAATCACTATTTTTTTAACTATGTCATAGGTGAAATAACTCTCACTATGGCATAGTCAATACGAAGTAGTGGAAGATAACTAGGTTAAATAAAATTTAAAAAACTACTACGGAAGGAGTTGATGACAACGATCCGCTTGAAATTAATAGAAATGCCTAAATATGAATATGCCAATTGTTATATTGCAAAATGGTAATTGTTTCCACCACCAATAAATTTTTTATCATCGAGCATTTTATTAAAAACAAAATATATTATCAAACTAGCAAAAACTTTTTCCATTCAAAATTTAAAAAAAAAATTTCACATTTTTTATGTTTCTTAAAAAACAATAACACCATGATCAAAAAAATGGTTTACTTCCTCTTCTGTGGGTGTTGCGCATTAATAAAACCGTCTTAGGTATAATTATTCTACACTCCCAACAAGATATTAATCTGTTTAAATAAAATATATTTATTAAAATTATATATTTCAACTACGGAATTCTTAAACTCTGTCACTATGATATACTTTGGGTGTACTTATATTGACTGTGAGATCAAATCTAACAAAAGACATTAATTTACCAATTAAAATATCAACTATACATATCTTCATAGAATTTACTGAACTTTAAAAAATTTACGGAAATTTCTGTAAAAAGTTAAATTACACAAAAATGTCATTATTCAAAAATTATCCAATGAATGTGTAAACAGTCCCGTTTTTAAATAATTATTCAAAAAGTGGCAACACTGATTTTTCTTTATTAATTCTAGTGGGGTTTTGGCGATATAGATTTAACGCGCTGAAATACTTTTTCCTTAAGGAGTAAGATCATAAAAATGTTAACACACATAAAGTTAAATAAAAAACAAACCACTGAATTTTAAGACTTCAAACCAAATTTTTATTAAATGAAATTTAATACAAAATCAAACAAAAAAATCGCATGGAATTCTAACCACTATGAACAAAGTTATCCACTTTTTCTAGAAACCCTCCCATTAAGGCTTTTATGGTAGTTTCTGTCACCTTTTTAGAGCAGGTGGTCCATCTACATTTGAAATCTTGCATGTCGTGGGAGACCTTTTTTGTGCCCTTTAATTCTCTTTTAACAAGAGCCCAATATATCTCCACTGGCCTGAGCTTCGGGCAGTTTGGTGGATTTGCCTCTCTCGGTACAAAAACCACATTATTATCATTATACCACTCCAGCGCTTTCTTCCTGTAGTGACAAGATGCTAAATCGGGCCAAAAGTGACTCAAAAATAGAAGAAGTCTCTTCTGCAAACACTCCCTGATATAAATTTCGCTGCTTATAGAACCAGATGTCACAAATGACTGGCTTCTTTGTCCGCAGCTACATATGGCTTGCCATACTAGGAACTTTTTAGGGAATTTCGTTTGCTTTTTCGACCTAAATTTTTCCGCAACATTTCCTCGAACATCGGAAACATAAAATTCTTGACCAGGGAGCTGCGAAAAATCAGCCAGGACATAAGTTTCGTCGACCATTACACAACAGTTGTATTTTTGTATAAAATTTGATTTCAATTTTCGAGCACTGGTTTTGGCCTCCAAATTTTTAAAAGCGTTTCTATCGGGAACTTTATGAACTTTGTAGGACTTTAGTCCTGCCTTACGTTTCACTTTACGTACAAAAAAGTCCGAGCATTGGGCTAAGCGAGCTGTTTTTCTGCTAGATGTGTTAGGAGCTCTCTTAAGGATGCTTTTAACTTTATATGCCTTACCAATGTTACGATAACCAGTCGTTGTTCCTGTTTCCGGCTTCTTTTCAATTGCTAGGTGTTCCAGATACATTTTTACCACTTTTGAAACTGTTTGGCGGCATACATTGGTCTCTTTGGCAATTTTTTTTGTATGTCCATGTTTGGTTTTGTTGAAAATATTTAATTATTTTTGAAAGCACTTTTCTTTCATTGTTCATTGTGTAAAAAATTGCAAATTAAAACTCATGATGTAAATTAATTTATTAACTGACATATTTTTAAAATGTAAACTGCCGAAAAAAAAATTGGAGAAGCTTTAAACCAAAGTTATAGGCAAAAATGTGTATTAACATTTTTATGATCTCACTCCTTAAGTTATAGCAATTAAAATTAAACCACTTTTTTTCTTTTCTAATTAGGTTTTCATTATGATCATGGTTGGGAAACACTATCTTTTCAATATAACGGTAGTTGCCTACCACGTCCACATCAATACCGATATTAAAATTTTAGGACTGCGAGTACAATAGTGGCATGTGTCTCCTAATATCACAGTTTTTATTTCATAATATTACCTGTTACATTTTGTTGTATCTGCAAAATACCGTTATAAATCTGTGTTTCGGTATTTTAGCGGTATTTTAACGGTTGTTCAAGTTATTACAGAATTAGACCGGTAAAAAAGCGAAATGAAACCGGTGATACAAAAAGACATATGCCTTTAATGGAATCGACTTTTTATAATTTCTATATGGGTCCTGAAGTAGCTGCTGTAGCCAACTACCGTTATTATAAAAAGGTATTAATGCCAACCATGATTATGATTGCATACTGGATTTGCAGATTGTATAACTTCTGTAATTTCCTTTAGATTTAATGTACCTTTTTGTTGTTTATATATATTTAAATTTTTATTGAGTTTATCTTGGTATTCATTAATTTTTTTCTCGTTTCATTTTAATTTTGGCATCACCTTCATTGAATTTTCGTTTTTTTTTACCAGTAACTTTCATAGTAAGGACTATTGGCATGTGAACAGACCACACTTTGTTTTCTACCTTGAAACTTTGTACTAACTCTAAATTATCATATGCTAGTGCACATATATCATTAAACGATTCGCCAACACCATTAACAAACGTGAAATTTATTTCCCTTTTGATTTACAATAGAGTCTGTCGATTTTCTTATATTAAGCCCTGCTTTGAATTTTGATTTAATAAATTCATCAAGCGGCTGCTGCAAGTTTCCTATTCGAACATTGAGATCTCCTATTATAACAAGTTTTTCTAAATCTGTATTTATTAGTAAGTTTCTCACCAATTCAAAATCTTCATTCCAAGTCGCAGTTCTAAGATATACTGGCATTATATTCATCGTTTTATCTGCAGTTTTCATCACAATTAGGTCAATGCTGTCTATTTCTTGAAACTCATAAAATTTCCCGTTCACGAAGATCTTTTTTGACTCCATAGACATACTGCTATTCCTCTTCCAAATCTACTATTTTTACAGCCGGTATCCACTAGGGTGGACCTTGTGTCGATATTTTGGTAGATGAGGGCTCTATTCCGTGCCTTTTTGAAAAAAAATGACAATGCCGAAAAAAAAAATTAAAAAAAAAAAAAAATAGGGGTTGCGCACGAGCCGAGAAAAAGGTCCACTTTGCCAAAATTAGGGGGGAAATTGCCATAGGTCATCAGGGGTCACCCGTAGGGGGGAAGAATGTATGGCCGACCCCCATTAACTTTTTACCGCCAACATTTTCCCCCAAGCCACCCACCCCCTAGCTCCTCCCCTTAGGGGGGTCACCATACAAAAATGGAGGTTGCTCAGTATTTTCGAAAAACACCATAGGTCATCAGGGGTCACCCCTAGGGGGGCAAAATATATGACCGACCCCCATTAACTTTTCATCCCCAACATCTTTTCCGAACAAACTTACCCTCTATCTCCACTCCTTGAGGGACTCCCCATACAAAAATACTGAAAATCTATGTATTTACAGTTGCACAATATCGAGATTTTTTTGATTTTTTTTGATTTTTTTACAGAAATTCCACCAATATTCCACCAAAGTTAAGATGACAACACAACTTAGATCGCGCGACGATATTTTTTTGATTGGTTATCCAAGCATGAATATTACGGGGAACAAATTACCGTCGAAGAAGCAAGTGCTAAGAATGCATTTCTTCAACATTCGCAAACGAAACATGTCGAAGAAAAATAGTGCGGTTATAGTCGCGGACGCAGTGATGATTTTTTGGCGCCAAGCAGCTATTCCGACGAAAGCCAGAGGAGATGTTACAAGAAAAATAGCTGCGCTGCACGATGAGTGGGATGCTTTAAGAAAGTCATCTCACAGAAAGACTGAGTCCACTAGAGAAAAAGAGAATAAGTTTTCTGATAGCTTGGATAATCTTTTCGACATCGCACACGCCAACGCCCTTGAGAAAATGACAAATACCGAAGACATTGAGTTTCTGCTAAAGCAAAGAGAAGATGGCCGGCCAGGAACTATGGGAGGTGTGGACGCTACTGATACTCGAACGAGGAAAAGAAAAGCTGAGCGCGAAGAACAAGAAGAGTTGCGACGCAAACGTGCAACGGAATCTAGTAGAGATCAGTTCGCTAAAGGCGGTAAGTTATTTCGCGCTTTGTGTGTTCGTCCAATGTTTATATTCAAATGAAATTCTTTCAATTGCAGTGGTTAAATTCTCAAGCAGTGATTCAAGCGATGATAATGGGAGACAGGACGAAAACTTCCCGGCAGAAGCTGGCCCATCAAATGTTGGTGACATAAGAGGTTACAAACAATGTTTTACTGAACGAGTCCTATCAGCTTTGGACAAGTGCAAAGTGACTGACCGAGACGCGGTCGGCATTATGATAGCGGCGGCAGAAGCATTTGGACGCGATCCTCAACAATACACAATAAACCGTACGTCGCTTCGGAGATGTCGGCGTTCAAATCGAGAGAACATGCTGAGTTATGTGAAAGACAATCCAGAAGTAAGATCGCATAGATTTATTTGCTCTCATTCAGAATTCTTATTCTTCAACGCGTTTCATTTATCTCCAGCTTGTCGCAGCTAAATCCTTCGTAGTCCATTGGGATGGCAAAATGCTTTTGGATTTTGTGGGTACAAAGAAGGTGGACCGTCTACCGGTAATTGTCTCGTACGGAGAAAAAGAACAACTTCTTGGAGTTCCCAAAGTAGAAGATGGGAAAGGAAAAGGCCGGAGAATAGCACATGCCGTTTATCAACTGTTGGCATCTTGGCATATGACACATCGAATACAAGGACTTTCTTTCGACACGACATCAACGAACAGTGGCCCATTCTCCGGAGCCGCAGTTGCTCTTGAGCGGCTGTTGGAGAGAGAAATCTTATATTTACCTTGCAGACACCACGTATACGAACTGGTGCTAAGGGAAGTTTTTGAGACAAAAATGGGAAAGACCAGTGCACCAGGCGTTCCTTGCTTTGACCGTTTCAAACAGGAATGGGACGCTGTAAAGGTTAAACCATTCCATTCTGGCTTGATAGACGATCAAGTCGTCAGAAAAATTCCTGTGGCAATGCAAGTCGGCATAAAGGAGTTTTGCTTAGATCAATTGAAGGAGAAACACCCTCGCGATGACTACAAAGAAATGCTACAATTAATTCTTTTGTTTCTGGGTGAAAAACTTGAGAATTACCATTTCCGAGCTCCAGGACCCGTTTCCCATGCTCGATGGATGGCAAAAGCCATTTACAGCCTCAAGATGTTTTTGTTTCGGAGAACTTTTCACTTATCTGTATGTGAATTGAATGGTATTCGACACGTTTGTATTTTTGTGGTGCGACTTTACGTCAAGGCATGGTTTGGTTCTTCTCGAGCAGCTGAGGCGCCGAATCAAGATTGGAAGTTTTTGAAGGACATCGTCGAGTACAAGTCCGTTGACCAGGATTTATCTCGGGTAATGATAAAGAAATTTATCGGTCACCTATGGTATCTCGCCGATGAGCACATAGCCCTTGCCTTTTTCGATGACAAGGTTTCAAATGAGTTGAAGGCCAAAATGGCCCAAGCATTGCTAGAAAAGGAGAATGACGAAGGTGAAGAAGATGAAGAAGACGAAGAAGACGAAGAAGGTGAAGAAGATGAAGAAGACGACCCGGTTCCCCCAGCTCCTCGCGTCGTAATCAAAAGCACCAGCGTTAAAAAAATCGAGGTGAAATTCAAAGATGTGAATGAGGAATTCTTGGCTAAAGACTTGAGCAACTTCGTCTCTCATAATACCAAAAATTTATTTGTACGATTTGGAATATCGCAAGATTTCATTCTAGCAAATCCAGCAACCTGGAAATCTCGCGCAGACTATCAAGAAGGTCGTAGAATTGTAAATAACTTGCGCGTTGTGAACGACACTGCCGAAAGAGGAGTAAAAATGATACAAGATTATAATAGAATACTGTGTCAAGGCGAAGAAGAGAAACAGTATTTACTACATGTTATCGATTCTTACCGCAAGAAATACCCATCAGCGAACAAAAATATGTTAATTTGACTATATTATATTAAAAGTGCTTAGTAGTACTACTCAATTACAGCTTCTTTTATTTTTGTATGGGGAGTCCCTCAAGGAGTGGAGATAGAGGGTAAGTTTGTTCGGAAAAGATGTTGGGGATGAAAAGTTAATGGGGGTCGGTCATATATTTTGCCCCCCTAGGGGTGACCCCTGATGACCTATGGTGTTTTTCGAAAATACTGAGCAACCTCCATTTTTGTATGGTGACCCCCCTAAGGGGAGGAGCTAGGGGGTGGGTGGCTTGGGGGAAAATGTTGGCGGTAAAAAGTTAATGGGGGTCGGCCATACATTCTTCCCCCCTACGGGTGACCCCTGATGACCTATGGCAATTTCCCCCCTAATTTTGGCAAAGTGGACCTTTTTCTCGGCTCGTGCGCAACCCCTAATTTTTTTTTTTTTTTAATTTTTTTTTTCGGCATTGTCATTTTTTTTCAAAAAGGCACGGAATAGAGCCCTCATCTACCAAAATATCGCAAAAATTTCATTTCAAGGTCCACCTTAGTATCCACTGTGTGTCAAAACCATTAAAGAATCTTTTAAAACCTTTCTACCTTAAGTTCCATAATATGTGTTTCCAGTAGTATAATCATTATTGCTTCCGGCGAAGAAATACACACCTGATCCCTGTGAAGTGCGTATTTGTTGAAAACAATGATTTTTATTAAACAAACGAATATTATTCGCAGATAAACTGTATATTGTAAGTAATTTTTAACATGTGTTAGTTGCCTTGTTGTCTTTAAGTTAATTTCGCTTAACAAAACCGCTTACAAGAAAGGTCTGTGTGTAGGGTTTACCAGATTCGGATGAAATTTGGATACGTGATTAAGAAGACTGACTAATAAGCATGTGCGCCTTTTTGACGGTCCAATATCATATTTGAAAGTTAAAAAATGAGGTAAAAAATTAACCATTTTTTCGATTTTTTTCATATTCCAAGAAAATGTATATCAAATGAAAGGTATTTTCAAGATCTATAAAAAGTATACTGAAAAAGTTTTTAAACAAAAAAGATATTTAGTTTTATCCCCTCTAACACATATACAAATTTCATCGAAATCTGAAGGAACCCAGAAACACAAAAATTACAAAAAAAATGGGGTTTTTTGTAATATTTTCAACCTTAGACCAATTTCAGTCAATTTAGATTTCAAATATGCGACAATGTCCAGAGCCAACAGAGGGGCTTAAAAACGAAAACACATAGTAAAAATTAGTATTTTATATTTTTTAGAAGTAAAAGGCCTTAAGTTAGTTATTCAAATTTTATGTATTATTTTTATGAGTATTTGTTTCCTGTATACACTTGATCCCCGGGATCAAATGTTTTTCGTAAACATACTTATTCCCCAGGATCAAGTGTGTTACATATATTGATCAAGTGTATTCATGATATAACACACTTGATCCTTTTACGGCGATTTATATTTTTAGTTACTACTCAAAATTTTATGAACCCAGAATATTTTTTTAGAATAGAAGATATCTATTAACAAACAAACAAAACAAAATTTAAAACAAGAAAAAATATTGAATAGTTTAGAAGATATTCGGCTTCAAGGCTGAGAGTTTTAGCGGTATAAAGTTTCCAGGAAGTTTCAAAAATTCGATTTTCGAACGTCATTTTTGGAGGCGAAGTGGTAAATATGTTATATATAAAGTCAAAATAATAATATTTCCACAAACAAAAACGACAGTGAACAGGTTAAACAAATACATACGCGAAAAAATTTCTCAGTTGCTTAGTCAAAGAATTTCTCAGTTAAAACCCAACGGATTCAAATTAACTGAAATATACTAATGTTTCAGTTACATATAACTTTTTTTGTATTACCCTGAAATTGTAAAAAAATGTCATTTCATTTTGATAAATTTAGAAGAAAACAAAAATTTTCATTTTAACAAAAATTAAAATCCGTGGAAATTAAGGAATTTTAAAAAACTGCTAATTGCAGAAGGAAAACAATTCAAATATAAATTTTGAATATTAAAGGGAACATCTTAACAAATGTAAATTGTATATCCACAAAAGGAAGCAAATTGGAAAAATCGACATTAAAAAGATCGGATACTGTATACTACAGTGGGCCGAACTTTGCCGAATTGCGAATTTCACAAACTGGGGGTGCGGAAAAGTTGTGTATGCGCCCAGTAACCAGTAAAAAATAAAAATTTTGAAAATCGGTTCACGTTCAAGGTCCCCGCAAAGCGGTTGAAATTTCGAAATTTCGGAAAGTTTAAAAAAAATCCTTAAATTTTGTTAAAAAATATTTGTTGTTGTGATATATTATTTCTAATAAATTATAGTTCGCTGAATCCAAAAAAAATAAAAATATTTTAATGTTTTGAAAAACACGATTTTTCATTTTTCAGTCGGGCCTTCAAAAAGTTAGTCTAAAAATGTTTTTCATTTTTTTTCATTTTTAAATCTACTATCTATATAAAATTGTCCTTCATTTGAGGGTAAAAAAGTTTAAAAATGTTGAAGGGTATTCCAAGGACCCTGCGACAAATGTTGTAAAAATTTTCACAGTTAAAAGTGATTGTTTTTTGTGATCACTGTTTTTCTATTAAGTGATCAGAGATTTTACCCATTTATTGTTTTGGATTAACATAAAATAACATTTTTATAACTGGTTCATATTTTTTAATAATTTTGGGTATTTTGATAATAAATATAAAATAGCGTGATCGGATCTCGAGATTTGGGACACAATGCTCGAAAAGTATCCTCTTTTATACCCACACAATGTTCGAAAAGTATCATACTTTATATTATTTGTTGTATTAAAAGAATATTTTGGCATATAATTAAATAGCTAAAAGTTTTTCTGTAAAAGTTTTGAAAAATATTTTATACACTGTGCCACAAAAGTATATATCAAAAAATATAATTGAATAGAACTTAATACATTAGTGTTTAGCAAATATTAAAAAAATTAAATTTCGTGCTCGGAGTTAAAATTTTGTAACACAATGTTCGAAAAGTATGCAATTTTTTGTCCACACAATAAATGAAAAATATTCTACTTTATATTTTTTGTTGTAGTAAGAGAATATTTTAGAATAAAATTAAACACTTAATAGTTTCTTTGTAAAAGTTTTGAAAAATTTATTATACACTGTGCATTTTTTCACAAAATGAAAACAGAATTGGAAAATTTTAATGAGCAACATGTAGTACTTTTATTTGAAATAAAGAGTAATTTGTGGAATTTATCCTTATGTTTATTTTTATTCACAAAAATATATAAAATTATTTTTAATCGAAAAATCAGTTATTAGCTACTAATTCCAAATGTGGTTTAATTTTAAAGGAAATATTGTTTTCAGTAACGAAAAGCTCAGTTAAATTAAATACATAAAATTATTTCAGTTACCATCAACTAAATCAAACAACTGAGCCTCAGTGGGTATTTCACCTGAAACTCAGTTGAAAATTTAGTAGCCTGTCACTGAGAAATTTTTTCGGTGTAGAAAAACGCTGAAATATTTAACTTATAACTATTACGAAAGTGTCATACAGGGATGTATACCCCTTAAAACATGATTGTTCCACTATATTTGATATCAAATGGGAATAATATTTATATTTGATTTAGTCAATTTTCCAAAATTAAAACAAATAAAAACGATAATTTAATTAAAATAATTATAATACTTTATTTATTTGTATAAAATTGTTTTTTTTTTAGAGAAATGATAACGTCATTGCTACCATATCATAACTAAAACGACGGCATACAAATCTCTTACTTGTAAATAATTTGTTTTTACTTGTAATAAAACTGTGACGATTAAAGTGCTTTTGATTTTATTATATTTTTTAAGACTTTAGTGCCACAAGTTCCCAAATTGTTTGAAAATCCTACGAATGAAGAATGTGGTGCTTATTTTACCACCTTAACATTAAAATCCAGAGTAATATTAAATACAAAGCAAAGTCTTTATACCTATGAAATATTTCGAGACAATTATTAATAAGTATACGAAATTATAAAAAAAAATATATCACAATGAAGATTTGTTAAAACAAATACTCATTCGGGAGCTCATATAGTATATGAGTATTTTAGAACAGTCCAAGTCAATCCAGCCATGTCGTTCTTCTCTTGAAGTCACGATCACTCCCAAATGTTAAAAGGTGGAGAGCTGAAAATAAACAAAAAAAAAAACGATGTGTGTTATTTCGGAATACATTATTTATAGACGTATATTGGACCTACAATAAACCTACAACCCTACTGCAGAACTGTTAATGTTCCTTGAGTGACTGAACACATCAAATGAAGCAGCTGCCAGCAGCAAAATCATTTTTTCCCATATATTTTATATGAAGATCAAATTACTGTCAAGCTGAAGGCAGGTTAAATTATTGCTGCCAGCACTGAAAAATTAAATAGTAATGATTCTATTTAACTTTTCAAGGTTAGCAGTAATAATTTTAGCTGTCTGCATATTGGCAATAGTTTGCTCTTCATATAAAATATATGGGGAAAAAAGATTTTGCTGCTGGCAGCAGCTTCATTGGATGTGTTCAGGCACTGACTTTACCACAAAAAAAAATTGTCAATGTCCTAAGCAGAAATTTAAGAGGATTATTTTCTATTTTGTTTTAATTTTACTCTAGCTTCAAAGATCTATACTTCGTTAACGTAGTTTTAAATATGGGAATGCATTAAGAAGAAAAGTGACAACCCTCTCATGTCGAAGTAAGCAATAGGTGTTGTTTTATATATTTGTTTGTTACTGTAAAACACTTTGTAGTTTTTGGAACACTTTGTTTTGTAACTAAACTTCTAGTTTGTTTTTGGAAACTTCAAGTTGTTGAAAATTTCTTGAGACGTATTGACGTGCCTAATAAATATAATCTCCTCTTTTGTAAATTCTCGTGGTCTTTAATTTCAACTGGCGTAGAATTATAACAGGTTATGGGCCCAGTAAGTGATAAGACAACGGGAATCCAGCAATTTGCTGGAGGAAATTTTTCTAATTGGAAATTTCGAGTGGAGAAACATTTGGCTGCAGGGAGTTGTTTGGAAGCTGTAAAGAAGTCAGCACCAACCGCAGACAAGGAACTCCAAGAATACCTCAAGAAAGATGCTAAAGCGCAGGATTTGATAGTATCATTTATCCATGATGACTATCTTGGTTTTGTTCAAGAAAAAGAGTCTGCGAAAGAAATGTGGGATACATTGGTATCTTGTTTTGAACGTAAGTCAACCCAAAATCAGACGTTAGTTCGAAAAGAACTCGCATGTTTAAAATTTCGAGAAGGTGAAGATTTGAGAGATCACATATTAAAATTTGAATCACTGATACGTGATTTGAAAGGTGCTGGTGCTAAACCTGAGGATGCAGATCTGGTTTCAGTTATTTTTGACTCTTCCGGAATCTTACGATGCAGTAGTGACAGCCATTGAAAGTTTATCTAGTAGTGATATAACTTTGGATACCGTAAAGGTTCGTTTGTTAGCGGAAGAAGCTAAAAAGAAACATCGTCAAGAACAAGAATGTGATCAAAATGTGACAGCTTTCATGTCAAAGAAGAAAAATGTAAAATTTAATGGTAAATGTCACAACTGTGGTCGTTTTGGTCACATGAAGAAAGATTGTCGATCAAAAGATAAATTTGAGACGGAAAAAGAAGCAATAAGTTTTATGGCTCACGGTAACGATCTGCCAAAACAAACTGATAATGCTAATGTTGTTTTATTTATGCTCGACTCCGGTGCATCTGACCATTTTGTAAAAGATAAAAACATATTTTCAGTTCTTAAGACACTTAATGAACCGCGTATTATAACGATTGCTAATGGTAAATCTGTTGTGGCAAAACATATTGGAGAAATAAATGCTATAAGTGACACTGGAACTAAATTACATTTAAAGGGTGTTCTGTATAGTCCGGATTTTCACAATAATTTAATGTCGGTAAACAAAATAGTAGATGCTGGTATGCAAGTAAGTTTTAATAACAGTTGTGCCGTAGTTATTAAGAGAGATCTTAAGATTGCTAAGGCTAATCGGGTTGGTGATTTGTTTGAGTTAAAATTGAATATTCAGAAGTCTGTATGTCACTTTACTCAAGCGCTTAATAAAACTGTAGTCAGTGATGGTCAATTTGACAAATTATCTAAACATAATGCTGGGGTTATCGCAGTTGCTAAACGTAACGGATTGGAAGAATTTTTTAAATGTTTTATACCTGAAGTAAATGCATTGAAAATGTCTGATAATGTACAGAAAGTTATTGCAAATATCGAGAAAAGAAGTTCTAAAGATCCAATCGAGAAACAAAATGTTGAAGAAGTTAGTATTGATCAAAATAAAAATATTGCTGATGAAGCACCATCTAACTACAATATGTGTGTTCTAGATAGTGAAGGAGTTGTAACTCATTTATATGGATTGAAGAGGAAATATAAATATTGGAATGTAAAATTTAAAGAAAAATTATCTACGAAGACAACTATAAAATAAGTATTGTTTTTAAATAGTGTTTTAGTTGCAATTAGATGTTTGTATATGAAAATATCTAATTGAGAGGGAGTGTTGTTTTATATATTTGTTTGTTACTGTAAAACACTTTGTAGTTTTTGGAACACTTTGTTTTGTAACTAAACTTCTAGTTTGTTTTTGGAAACTTCAAGTTGTTGAAAATTTCTTGAGACGTATTGACGTGCCTAATAAATATAATCTACTCTTTTGTAAATTCTCGTGGTCTTTAATTTCAACTGGCGTAGAATTATAACAATAGGTCTGTTCGACGTCGTTACCGCGGGTATCCGTGGGCACCCAATTTACCCGAAACAACAACAATTTACACACAATTTTGACAATTTACACACAATATTTATTTATTTATTTATTTATTTAAGTCTATGTATAAAAATCCTTACAGACTATAACATTAAAAAAAAGAAAAACATAATTAACAAATACAAATTATAACCTACGTATTTAAGTACAAAATTATATTACGTTTAATGACATTTACATTTGAAAAAAAAAATCGATTAATTCATTCAATTCGTTGTAGCGTTTACATATTCTTCGCTAGGGATCAGCATTAGCGTAGTTTGATTGAAAGACTTGTAAATATAACGGGATATAAAAGCGAGTAGATCTTTGAGGAACATAAAGTTGAACATTACTAAGCAAGAAGTCAGAAGAAATGTCACCATTAAGCAAGTTTATCACAAATAAAACATTTAGCATTTTCCTTCGGCTTACTAAAGGGAGCATTTTTCCCTTTTTACCCCTTCCAGTAGGAATTTCCAAAAATGCCGTCTTACCGGACATCTGCGTTGGAGGAGAAACCTACATACCGATTTTTAGCTCCCTAGTTCCAGCAGTTTGACCAGGCTGTCAAGAGGGATACTTTCCCCAAATTTTCAAAAATCCAATTTTAGCGGATGTCTAGAATGGAAGAGGAACCTTCATACCAAATTTCAACTTAATACGTCCAGCAGTTTGGGCAGGCTTTTAAGGGGGCACTTTTCCCTTTATGACCCTCATTTTTGCAATGTCCCTGTCCAAAATTCAAAAAAATACCTTCCCGATAAGTGAGCCCACACTCCAAGGAGTATTTCAGATTTCTATCCAGTTGGGTTTTGGCAGGCCGTCAAAGTGGAGACTGTTACTATTTGAGCCCCTCCCGGCAAGAATTTACGAAAATACCGCCCTAGATGGCGTCTAAGCTGGGCGAGGAACCCACGCGCCGAGTCTTGAGCACCCATATTATAATGTCCCTGTCCAAAATTCGAAAAAGTACCTTCCTTTTAAAATTCAGGTTTCTAGCCAAAGCGGTTTTACAGGCCATCAAGGGGAGACTTTTCTTCTTTTTGCCCCTCCCTGTAGAAATTTCCAAAAATTTCATCTTCGCGGCTGTCTACGATAGAGGAGGAACCTTGATACCAAATTTCAACATCGTTGCCTCAGCGGTTTGGGCAGGCCGTTTTTGGGGAAATTTTCCCCTTTCTACCCCCTTTTTTACCATGTTCTTTTCCCATAATCAAAAAAGTACCTTGTCGGTCAGTCAGCCGTAAAAACATATTTCAAATTTTTACATTCCGAATTTCAGCTACCTAGTTCCAGAAGTTTGGGCAGGCCGTCAAGGTGAGACATTCCTTTTTGGTCCCTCCCTGTAGGGATTTCCAAAAATCCAGCCCTAGTGGATGTCTACGATAGAGGAGGAACCTTTATACCAAATTTCAACTTCCTACCTCCAGCGGTTTGGGCAGGCATGAAAGGGGGGCACTTTTCTAATTTTGAGCCCCCATTTTTACAAAGTCCCTGTCCTTTGTGGGAAAAGGTCGTTTCTCCAAAAAGGGTTCAACGGGTAAGGAGGAGTTCAACGGAACCAATTTTTCTTGGCATAAATATTATTAGGTCAGAGATCATGAAAATCGCAAACACATCAAAATCACTTCGGCAGATAATGTATGGTCCTCAGAGGGTTAAGGCTGGCTTACACTAAAGATTTTCGGTACGATTTTGCTTTAGTACACATGCAAAACATATAGGCAAGGTTGCAAAATCTTTCCGAAAATTTTATAGGCGTAGGCCTACGTTATTCAGCTGTATTGTACATGAAAAGTAATTAAAAAAATAATAATAAAAAAAACAAAAATTAAAAAAAACAACAAAAACGCACCAAAGAAAGGTAACAAAAAAACGGCCCTTAAAAATTCCTATCCGAAAATATAACATTTGTATATAGTTCCCTTGGATTTAATGATAAATAAATGGAAAAACAAAAAATGGGTTATTTTTAGACCTAGTTTTAACCCCGTAAATGCCTGAGATGGCCGATAATCTCAGATACCCCAAACGTTAGAATTTTTTTATCCACAAAATATCCGAATTTCATTGAGATCGGAGGTTATAACATGAGATACTATCCTTGTTAGAACTTAGTTTTAATTTCCTTGTAAAATATCTACTTTTACATAATGATTTATATTTTTGGATCCAGTAGTACTTCCACTTTAAAATTTGGCTGAACTGTAGAGAAGGAAATCATCTTTAACATATTTTTTTTTCGTTTTCAGAGATATACAGTGTGTTCGTTTACTCGAAATTCTTACTACTTTTACTACAATTGGAAAGTTTTGTTTACTTTTTGTATTGATTTTTTCCAGCTGTCGTAAAAGTAGTAACTTGTAGTATGTAAACGAACACGCTTACAGCCTCCCCGCTTATAGATCAAGAAAAATGACCTCTGAGCTTTCCAGAAAAAAATCATGTTGTATATCAAATCAAATGTAATTTAATAACCTTTCAAATGCGAATTACCCAAAAAATCCGTAACAGCGTCCTTCAAACCCGTCTTAAGAATACAAGAAAATCCTAAACATATGTTTGCTCTTAAAGGAGCACAGTTTAGGAAATAGCTCTACTTTTTGTATTTTAAAAATCTGGGAAGACAGAAAATTTTTGCATTAATTCATTTTAAAATTACTTAATTTTCCAGATTTTTCGAATGCTTTGAAAATTTAATTTGGGTTTAACAACGTTTTAAAATACTTTAAAAACAGACCTGCAACCAGTGTTGCCATTTCAGTGCTTTTCGGGTATTTTTGCTTTTTTCTTTCCCGTACCCGGTGATTTTTTACAAATACCCGTTTAAAAAAATCGGGTATTTACAGTGATTTTTCAGATTTCTGGCAGTGCTATTAGCGATTTTTGTACAGCTTATATTTTTGGTATTTCTTCACGTTTTTTCTAAAATTTTTCTTCAATTTTCTGTCAAAGTTGAAAAAATAATACGAACTATACAAAAAATACATTTTTTCACAATGTTTGTAGTACAATTTTAAATAGCAACTTTAAACTTCAAAATTTTGAAATATTAGTTTGGTGCTTTTTTACAACTTTTTTGGTTATTTTTAAACCTTTTTTACACGCTTTTACATAGCTAAAATGTGTTTTTAAATTCTTGACTTAAATTTTTCAAAAAATTAATATCGTGCCTTTTTACCCCATTTTTGGTAAATTTTTACCCTTTTTACCCGTTTTCACAATGCTCACGGTGCTTTCCTGCCTTCAGGAGTTGGCAACACTGCCTGCAACCATAAATCATTATTCTCATTTGAGTGTTCTGAGTATATTTTAAACGTTTTTATGCTAGAAATTCATTGAAATATATTGATCCCCTATTGCTGGCAACCACCTGTATATTGTTGGCCTCTAAAGTGGAGGAGTTTGGTGTGATCTCAAATTCCCGTTTGATTTCTATTTGCCAACCTGTTATTAAGAGTAAATTTAGTTATGCTTATACACAAGATTTTCCCTATCGTAAGACTCATATATTGGAATGCGAATTTTTTGTGCTCGAAAATTTAGACTGTTGTTTGATTGTATATCAACCATATAGAATTGCTGCAGTTAGTACAGGATATGGGTCAGGAAGATCAGCTGTTAACGTTAAGTTGGCGTATTGTTAATGATTATTTACGGACGGATGTTTGTTTGTTTATATTTATATTTGTTGTACCATATCAGATTGCTATTGCCTGTTTACAAATTGCTTGTGTTATCCTACAAAAAGATTCAATGAAACAGTGGTTTGCTGAATTAAATGTGGACCTCGATAAGGTGCAAGAAATAGTACGAGCCATAGTAAACCTCTTTGAGTTATAAAAAGATTGGAAAAGAAAAGATGAAATACAAAATTTGCTATCGAAAATTCTTAAACCAAAACCAGCACCACAGCGTTAAATAAAAATATATATATTTTTGAGCATTTAATTATTATTTTAAAAAAGTCATTATAGGTCACTATTGAGAGACGTAACCCGCACCATATGTAAATATAGTATAAATTTAAATAATGTTAATATATACGGATTTTTTTGTAACTTTGACGATTAAGGGTAAAAGGTTGACGGGTTTTACATCACAAAAAAGATCTGGCAGCACTGGTATTCGGATGAGAAAGGAAAAGAAAAATCGTGTAGTGCCAAATGAAAAAGAAAAAGAATAGGCAGTTGGTTTCGGATATCGATCGATCGTGATTCACTACAAGTGAATGTAACGCAATAACAAAAAAGAGAATATTCATTTAATAAAAATTAATCGAAATGCAACGTACCAACAATTAAATTTAATGACAACAAAAAAAACAAATACTTATTAAAAGTGCCGGAACAAGATTCTAATAGAAAAAGGATAGAAAAAAAATGTGACAAATAAAATAATAATTTTTAAACTAATTTTCCCACTTGTGTCTTCGTCTTCAAACATAATCTTTTGGACATATTAACTGGCCTCCTCTAGTTGCCATAAATAAAATCATAAAAATTTAAACAAAATATATCAATTTCGTCAATATGTTCCACGTGTAAATTACATGTTGCTTTGGAATTTGCCATAAACCGTTATAAAAAAAGGGAACATGAACAAAAAAGAAACCAAAACCAAGCTGAGATAGAGACTCATATAAGTAGTGTTTTACATGTGGTTTTTTTGTGAATTTAACCCACATGGTACAAGTAAAAATCTATTATAAAAACTTTAAACTTTGTTTTAGATAAAACTCTTAAAAAATTAAGAAGAATTAGCTAACCTTTGGAAAAAAGGAAGAAAATAAAATAATAAAAAAAAAATAGAAGGGAAGCTTTCTACAAGAAATTTAAATAAAATTATTAAATATTTAAAATTATATAAATAAACTATAATAAGTAAAAAGAACAACAACCAATGCATCAAAAACGACATCGGCAATGTCATCAAACGAAAACGGCTAAGGGTGCGTACAGAGTGCCGCTTGTTGCCGAGCCGAGCCGACTAACGCTTATTGCGAGAACCAATGCGAGAAAACTGGTACTATACAAATTAGTACAAATAGGCGCGAACAGGTTATAGTGGGCGCCGAGCTGGTCAGAACGCAAAGCTGATTGAATGCGAGAAAACAGTTCCAAAGCGTATTTCAGCGCCGAAAACATTGTTTATGTTATGTTAATAAAATAAAAATTAAACAAAAAAATAAAAATTCACATAAATAATAAAAATTAAATAAAATTATAACAATTATAAAAAAATTAAAAAAAACTTATAAACAAAATTTTAAAAAAAATAATAAAAATTTCAAGAATAATTGAAGAAATGCGTTAATAAGTAAAATTTTAAAACTCAATGTCAGTTTTTTGTCGCAACAAAATAAAACTCAAATCATAATTACAATACATAATATCAGCTCTGATTCTCGCATCCACTATGCACACCCAAACTTGTTTCTCGCATGAACAAGTTCTCGCAATAAGCGTCAGTCGGCTCGGCTCGGCAACAAGCGGCCACTCTGTACGCACCCTATAAGACAACACAACGTCATCATCATAATTGAGAGCAACCACAATCACAGCCGCAGCGGTTTTTGTCATCAATGACTACAACGACTAACTATGAAATTATTAATACTCCTTGTAATTAAAAATAAAAATTTTTATAAATATTATAAAAAAATATTAATATTATTTATACCCAACAAACAATTCGTTCCGTTTACGCACCGTTTTCGGTCCGTCATAAACGGAATCCAAATACGTATACGTTTTCTGGATCCGTATACGGACCAGAAAACGGAACATAAGGAACATCGAAACTGATTCGAATCCGTTGAAAATCCGTCAATGACGGACCGTTTACGGACCGTTATGTCATGTAAAAAACGGACTAGTCCGCTGAAAGTCCGTCAATGCCGGACCGTTTCCGGACCGTTATGTCGTGTAATAACGGAGTATTTCCTTGTCCATATCCTACCGATTTTTTCAAAAAAAAAATAGACCATATGTTTATTATTTTCAATACAAAGTACTTTTTTTTTCTTTTTTTTAAATTAATTAATTATTATTATTTATAATTACAATATTTAGCACATCCAGCTCGGTCTACCTATCTATCCAGCGCTTAGCGACCCGGAGTAAAATCCAACATCTATATGGAAAAGAGACAATAAATTAGTTATGGTTTAATTGACTGTATACACGATGCAAATTCTCACATGTTATACACAAAACATTGTGAAACATTAAGTTTCATAAATCTTACCTTGTTACTTGATGTTGTTTGATTAATGGTGTGATAGAAAGAATTCCCTCTATTGGATATTCTCCATATATTCCCATTATAATAATATTTTCATCGACTTAACAAAAATTTTTTTATTTTGTAAACAAACCGATGAAATCCGTATTTAAAGGTACGGAAACGGATACACCAATACGGAGTTAAAACGTATTGTGTTCGAAAATCCATTTATACGGTCCGTTAATGTTCCGTATACGTACAAGCATTGACGGATACGTACATTACGGACAGTTAACGTGCCGTAAAAGCCGGATTCATGAATCCGTACGTGCCGGAGAGTCCGTTAAAATGTTTCTTGGGTAGTATTATGTTATTACTAATAAAATGTAACTACTCTATTTCACTGGAATTCAAGTTGAAGACAAGTTCAATTCCAGCCCTGTTTTCCAGTTTCAAGGCTTGAATACAATTTTAATTACATTTTATTTCAATAGCATACTCCAGCAAAAGGGAAACAAAAATTCAATTTTGAAATATTTTTGTTAAACATACAAATGCTAGAATTTGAAATCTACTTTACTTCAAGCTCAATTTTTTAAATTTAAAACCTATGTGCCTTAGGGTGGCCCTTCGTTATATGGGCCAAAAAAAAAAGTGTTCAAATTTTAGGTCTCACCCCCCAGAAATATGCGAATGGCCAAAAAAGTGATAAATACGTAGTTTTGGGCCAATCGAAAAATGTTTAGAGGTCGCTCAAAGCGATTTAAAATTGCAAATGCGTTTATATGGGGAAAAAATGACTTTTTTCGAGACTTATGTAAATTTTTCAATTATGGGAAAAAATTTTATTCTACATGTTAAACTATTTGATATAAAGAGATATTTATCTATTCAATAAGGTATAAAAATTCAAATTCGGTTAAGAACCAGCCCAGTAATAAATAATGCCCCAGACTAAAAAAGGTTAAATTATTACTTCATTGAGAAATTCGACCACACGTCATAAATATTTTTGAAATCGATTACTAAGTTATAATTTTTTTACTTAAAAGACTCAAGGCTATGAGAATGGAACAAGATTTTTTTATTGGATGTCGTAAACCTGTCGTAAGATGACGTCATACGCGGACAAAATTTTTGGGACATTTTTGAAATCTCTAATTTCAAATTTCAAAATTTTTTCTTCAACGAAACCGAAAAATTGAGGTTTGGAGTCCAGTAGCTTGTTTAGAACACCTTAGAGAATGAAAATAAAAAAATTTAAAAATATCCACTGGCACACAACTAACATTACAGAAGTAGCTAATTTTTAATTTTAAATATTTTATGACAGCAAATAAGCCGTGTTGTAACCAAAAAACGCAATTTCCTCGAAATCCGCAAAAATCAAATCGTTGCCCTACCCAAGTGTGCCAGTGGATATTTTAATTTTTTTTTACTTTCATTCTCTAAGGTGTTCTAAACAATCTACTGGACTCCAAACCTCAATTTTTTCGGTTTCGTTGAAGAAAAACTTTTGAAATTAGAGATTTCAAAAACGTCCCAAAAATTTTGTCCGCGTATGATGATGTCTTACGACAGGTTTACGACATCCAATAAAAAAATCTTGTTCCATATCTCATAGCTTTGAGTCTTTTAAGTAAAAAAAATTATAACTTAGTAATCGATTTCAAAAATATTTATGACGTGTGGTCGAATTTCTCAATGAAGTAATAATTTAACCTTTTTTGGTCTGGGGCATTATTTATTACTGGGCTGGTTCTTAACCGAATTTGAATTTTTATACCTTTTTGAATAGATAAATATCTCTTTATATCAAATAATTTAACATGTAGAATAAAATTTTTTCCCATAATAGAAAAATTTACATAAGTCTCGAAAAAGTCATTTTTTCCCCATATAAACGCATTTGCAATTTTCAATCGCTTTGAGCGACCTCTAACATTTTTCGATTGGCCCAAAACTTCGTATTTATCACTTTTTTGGCCATTCGCATATTTCTGGGGGTGAGACCTTAAGATTTAACACTTTTTTTTTTTAAGGGCCACCCTAATGTGCCTATTGGGTATTATTAAATATTATTAGTTTTTTTTTATTATTAACCATATTACTCTTACAACTATTATTATTATTAACCTAACTAATATATTATTCACACTTACACTTACCTCTATTATTACCCTACTCATAATTAAAATTTCAAATTTTTTTATTATTAACAAATATTACATTATCATTATTATTATTCTTAGTTCAAAATGTTTTATATATATAGATCGGTTCCCTTTTCTTTTTTTTAAATAAAACTCTGAATTAAAATGAATTACAAAATATTTTTTATTATGAGGAATGTTAGGGAAAATCAGGTAAGTAGGAAAAATTATCGTATTAGGGACAATGAAATCGTACGGTATTCACGCTGTCGATGGCGTAAGGGTGTGCCAAATGTACCCCGGTATGACACCAACATCTAGTCATACCACACCGTTAGCTACCAATGCATTTCATTTGGCTAAACATTTTGAAAGAACAAATCGATTTTATTTTTTAATACTTTTTTTACTAAACTCTTGATTTTATTGTGGCATGGAGAGTTTAGGAATATGTAAATACGCAATGAGCACGGGTCAAGGAACTTACCAACCTGACAGAGCTAGCCAGGGTTTCATTTTATTTCACCATGCCAAACTTCACATAACCTCATACCGCGATTAATTTTTTTTATTGAAATTTGCACAAATTGTAGAAAAATCTACTCTAGAATTAGCGGGCGTATTACAAATATTAATAAATCTAAAACAAAATACCACTCATAATTTTAAAAAAATAGGGTGAATTTATGTAGATATACAAGTCCGTTTTTGTTTAAAAAATCGGAATGGATACGGACCGCAAACGGAGTGACTCCGTTTTTACATGACATAACGGTCCTTTATTGACGGACTTTTAACGGACTCATGTCCGTTTACACGATATAACGGTCCGTAAACTGTCCGACATTGACGGACTTTCAACGGATTCGAATCAGAATCGATGTTCCTTATGTTATGCGTAAACGGAGTTGGATTCCGTTTATGATGGACCGAAAACGGTACGTATACGGAACGAATTGTTTGTTGGGCTGTATTATTTCTTATTAATTTTTAGTACTTGTGTCAATAAGTTTATGCAGAATTAATTATATTCTCTTTTAAAAGTGACAGAACTGTATTTTCTTTAAATACATTTAAAATTGTTGGATTACGTTTATGATGGACCGAAAACGGTACATATACGGAACGAATTGTTTGCTGGGCTGTATTACTTCTTATTAATTTTTAGTACTTGCGTCAATAAGTTTATGCAGAATTAATTCTATTGTCTTTTAAAAGTGACAGAACTGTATTTTCTTTAAATACATTTAAAATTGTCTATACTACAATACATATTTTGAAATTTAAACTTACCACCTTTTAGGGAATTTTGAAAATATGCATCTTTTAAGGCCGTAGTAAAAGAAGTAGTTAAAACATTAGATTCGATTATTTTTTTGTGGAAACATTTTTCTGTATCAATAACATTATTTGACTTAAATGGGTGTCAGCAAGCAGATGTTTCTTCGCCTTCTAAAGTAAATGCCACATTCTCCAGCTTGTAAGCCAAATGCATTTTCTTGCAATTAATATCACTTTCTAAGGCATTAATTATCTGAAAGTTAAAAAGTATTGATTAGTTTATTGTTAGTATTAACAGGAAAGGAAGACCAGGATAGGGTGATCAATAATTCGAAATTTTTGGAAAACCGGTTTTCGGCTTTTCCAAATAGTTTTGATTTTTCAAAATTGGAAAAAAACAAATTCATCAATTTCAAAGGTCAAATATTATTTCATAAACTTATCATATTTGAACATTAAAAAAATTAAAAATTACCAGGCAAGTAAAGATGATTTATTTTTTGGCCCCTAAAGGTGGTTCATTCAGAAATGACTCGGAAAAAACGTATAGAGCCAAAATGCTTTCTCATGCATTTGAATAATTTTGCAGTCTGCTATGAGTCTGAAAAACTATAAATCAGTTTGAATATCTTTTTGGACTGCTGAGATAACTTTTTGGATGGTTTGCAAAAAATAATAATAATCATTTTCATGAATTAGTTAAAACCTGCTAACAGGTTCTCATATTTTTTTTTGTCAGTCGAAAACGTCTCACCTAGAGTTTGCATTTTGATTTTAACCGTAACCGAAACCGGGATTAACCGCACTAATTAACCGTAGCCGTAACCGCATGTAAAAACAGTGCGGTTACGGTGAAATTACACTGCATGGCACTCAAAAAATTAATGGAGATCTGACCATCAGTTCTATATATTTCGGACATGCTGATTACTAGGCCAAGGAATTTCATGCACTTAAAAAACGAAAACATGCGCCTAAAAAATGCGGCTAAAAAAGAAATATATGCATCAAAAACATATGAAATATGCACTAAAAATACTTTAGTTTTGCAAAAATATTTTAATTTTTATTTTAAATATAAAAACTTATATAATTCAGTTATTTTTAATTAAACACCGAGTTGATTGCTTTTTCTGTGGTCATCATGATTTTCGAGAAAGCTTTTTTTCTTTTGAAATCACAAAAACAAATTTTTTTGTTTGTACCAAAATATAAAAATCTATAAATTTTTTTATTTTTTTAACAAATTTAAAAAATAGTATTAAAAAATATGTAGTAGAGTTTGCTAAAAACCCTACTCAATGTTCCTTAATGTATTCGCCGCTTTAGAGCTTTTTTTTTTTGTATCATTAGAGTATTTCACATATTAAATAGTTGGAATATTCATTACGATCAACTAAAGAATTTTTTGGGGGTAGACATTTGTCTATTTTAATTTTTTCATTATATATATATCAGTGGTCGTCACCCATAGCCACCAGTGGCCGATCATAATCGGCTTTTCATACGTACATAACACGAATGACAGACAACAAACCTCTCAACTAAGAGAATAACAAATAAAAATATTCCGTCATTAGCATGATAGTTTTCAACAAAGTAGGTACGTATTTCGGTTACATACATTAGTGTTGCCAGTTTTTTCATACCTTATCCCCAATTTTCAATTTGCCATCCCAAAAAGTCCCCAACTTTTATTTTCTGGAATAATTCGTTTATTTTTTCGAAAAATTAGTGGAAAATACCATATTCGTTTATTTTGTGCTTGCAACAAATTATAAAAAAGAACAAATAAATTTAAATAACAGCAAAGAAAGTTTGAACCAAAATTTTTCATTTTAAATATTTAAGAATTAAGATTCATCAGCTTCAGACATTTTGTTGTGCATGGTACTGCATTAAAAAGTTTTAGCATTTCAGCAGATGGATAAAACTTTTGACAATTGGGTAACTTGTAAAGTATATATTTAATTTAAGAAGAGCTTCTTATAACTCTTATTATAAAATAACTTTAAAAAAATTATCAGGATTAAATTCTTAAATTCATAAAAATATGAAAAAGCAATAATATATTTTATCCCCAAATGATCCCCTAAAATTTCGTATCATCCCCAATAAATCCCCAGTTCTACAAACGGAAGTTTTTATCCCCATTGATAATACAATTCCCAATTTGGGGATAAATCCCCCAAACTGGCAACACTGTTATACATAAGTTTTCAGTAACACTAAAACGATGGTGTTGATATTGTGTTGATTGCTTAAGTTCACAATAATATGATGTGGTAATGTACTGTTGTCATCCGTGCTAAACGATTCATGATGTGATTCGTCTCACTATCAATATGCCTTTTTCCCATGGTGTTGTTTTTGTTGTTTGTACTGATTCAATCGTTATAAAAAGTAAAACCACACATAGCTTGTAGGCTATCATGTGTCTTGAAATCTCATTTAAAATGAATCGTTCAGCCCTTTAATTCATACTAATCATTTTATATTCGTTGCTTTTGTGAGTGTTAGGTAAGATTAACAGAAGACATGCAGTGCAATGCATGGCTTTCGTCACACACTTTTTTTCAATTGTGTCTGTATAGCTTTACTGAAATGATGTGTATTGACAACAATATGCACATTTTTTTGTGATTGCATTCAAAAGCATAAAATAAGGCACTCAAACCGTTCTCTGATTCCGATGCAACAGATCTATCAATTTCATTGGATGGTTATAATGTACGTAGAGTTGACAGAGATGATGGGTATGGTGGTGTGGCAATATACATAAGAAAAAGTATTTCTTTTAGTATTAAATGCACTTCAAAAAATGCCGATTATCTTGATAATGTACTTCCGGTAAACTTTGTCGAGTACATTTTTATTGAGGTTAATAGTGAAGGTAGAAAGTTGCTTGTGTTTATAGGCCTAATCGGAGTGTACCGACAAACCGTTTTATTGAAACAATTGAAACACTTAAGGCTTTATATGAAGACGTAATAATTGCGGGTGATTTTAATTCTACCACTTTGGTGGACAGAAGTCTTTCTGATAAAATGATCTCACTAGGGCTTTTCTTACCTAATACAATCGTTCCTACGCATTACACAGCAACCAATGACATACTATTGGATCTATTTTTTTTTAGTAATCATTTCAATATAGAATTTTACGACCAACTTTCAGCGTTATGTTTTTCAAAACACGATCTAATTTTTTTTGCATATAATTTGAAGTTATTGGCAACAGACCATTTAATCACATATCGTGACATAAAAAATATTGACCTTGTAACCCTGCAGGACGAGTTTTTCAAAATTGACTGGAATTGTTTGTATTATTTTATCTCAGTCGATGATCAGCTCTCATTTTTAGAGTACAATTTAAGTAATCTGTTCAATCTAACAGTTCCTTTGAAAACGAAAACTGTTAGTCACAAGAAAAAGCACTGGTTTTCTTCCATCATTAAGAATGTAATTTATCTAAGAGATTTGGCATATTCTCGATGGAAACGTTTCAAAAATACACTACTTCACGAGGAATATCGTTCTGCAAAACCAATAAACTGATAAAAAAAAGGCCAAATCAGATTTCTACGCAGAAAAGTTCAAGAGCGCTCTTGGAGCTAAAAAGAAATGGGAAATGATTCGTCAGATTGGATTTGGTAAACCTGTTAACCATGAACCTTGTCCGATTGATGCTCATACTATTAATTAAACATTTTTGAGTATACCAATGGTTGAAGCCGATCGTAACTATTATGATGTAAATTTTAATGATTTTGAAAATGTCAATTTTTCCTTCACTGCCGTGAACCAAACTGACGTTTTATCAGGTTTCTTATCGATCAAATCTAATGCTGTTGGAGTTGATGGAATTCATCCAAAATTTTTAAAGATTCTTTTACCTGAACTGATTCCTCATATCACTTTTTTTTAATAAAATAATTACAACTAGCTATTTTAATGATAAATGGAAAACCGCTAAAATCATACCGATTCCTAAATCGGGCACTGATTATAGACCTATAGCTATTTTACCATATTTATATAAAATTTTCGAAAGGCTGATTCACAATCAAATTATTCACTATTTGGATATTAACAATTTGCTTACTAATCGTCAATCAGGGTTTCGGAAGAAACATACATAGCTGCATAACAGCCCTAACATACGCTAAAAATTAAGAAGTTTGTTTAATTTTTCTTCAACAACAACCCGTCTTTTGTCAACTTATCTGGACAACAGGTATCAATATGTTGAAACCACAACTAAAAAATCTAAATCACTGCCAGTCAAAAGAGGTGTTCCGCAAGGATCTATTTTGGGCTCTCTCTTATTCTCATTATATTCTAATGATCTCCCGAAAATGTTGAAACACTGTAAAATTAGAATGTATGCTGATGATGTTCAACTTTACATCAGTTGCAAAGAATTATCGCTAGATCAATGCGTCAGTACTTTGAATCGGGAACTTAATCAAATTTATTTGTGGGCAACGGCTAATGGTCTGGGAATCATTCCAAAAACGTCCAAGTGTCTTATCATTCGAAAGCGACTGTCTAAAACCAACTGTTTCTGTAATATTTCCATTAATAATCAGCATATCGAAATTGTACAAGCTGCTAAGAATCTCGAAATATTTTTTAACTATACACTCACATGGTCTGATCACATTATATATACTTGTTACCGAACCTTTTCCATGATTAGAACACTTTGACGAACTCAACACTGTACACCTATTAAGACTAGAATTCTGATTTCTAAAATTTATTTGGTACCTATTTTATTATGTGGGTGTGAGCTATTTGCCAGCTGTACTCTATAAGCGAAACGAAATTGAAAGTCGGTTTCAATAATATTGTCCGATATGTATATGGTCTAAAGCGATATGCAAGAGTTCCAGCATTCTCAGCTAAATTGTACGGCATTAGTTTTGAGGATTTGATTAACTTTAATGATTAATTTGCTTAAATTTTTATTTCTTTTTATATAATTTTGTTAAAACTAATTCCGTGACCTTCTCCGAGAAAAGGGACCTAGTGTTTGAAAATGAAGTTTTGAGAAGAACGCATTTAAAGTTTCATAACGCTTTATCACTTTAAACACACAAATTCGTTTTGTACGTTTTTATGGGGTAAATAAATTTTTGTCAGAAATCTAACTCATTACATCTAATTCTACACCCTTTTAGGTACCAGAATCCACTCTTAAGTCCAAACCCGTTTTTTGACACACTAGGTCCCTTTTCTCGGAGAAGGTCACATATGTTATTTTCTGATTTATTGTAATTACCCAGCCAGAAATTGCCGACGCTTCAAAAAATGTAGTACTACCTAAAACAGTGCCTTGCCAGTACTATTTTTACATAAATTGCATCAGTTTTTTTTTTATTTTATTTTACAAGTTTGCATACAGATTTTTCGATAGATTCCTTTTTTTACATAATTTATCCGTGATTTATATTGATAGCATTCATAAAACGCAATAGAGGAAGGGGGTAACAAATTCAAAAATGTGTCAAATACGATTGAAAGTAAAAAAAATTTGACAAAGTGTGTTTACAGGGCTGGAATTGAACTTGTTTTCAACTTGAATTCCAGTGAAATTGTTTATAGGGTATAGATAAAATTTAGAATATTTAGAAAAAGGTATTGGAAAAACCTTTTATTTTTCGTATTTATAGTATCAGAAAAATAATGAATTTTCCATTTTTATGGTACAGTATTTTTTGCATTAACGACGGTTTGCCAACGTTGAAATGCTACTGAAAACGTTGAAATTCAGTCGTTTTGCCAACGTATGTACTGTCGTGTCCAACGTTTTGCCAACGTTCCGCCGACTGTATTTTTCTGACTGGGTAGTTTTTAAGTTATATAGCTTAATTTATATCGTTTTTCGAATACTCAGTTCTGTACTGCAATATGAGACTTTTAGTCCTGTGTATGGAAGGACAAAATAAGATAAATAAATAAAATAAAATAATACAATACAAGGTCAGCTCAAAATCAAAAATTAAAATTTTTGCTTTTTTAAGATTTTTTTTTTGTTATTAGTTTTTTAATTTTAAAAATTCAGTTTGAAATGCATAGAGAACTGTTTATTATTTTTGGATTGGCTATAGTTTAGAGAAAAATAGGAAATTAAAATTTTTTAAAAATGTTAATCCATTCAGGAGCGATAAGTCCATCAATGTTACAGCTTTAGTTCCATTTTTCTCCGATATTTTGCAAAGTAAAACGCCAAAAATAGCATAGCAATAAATCTCAGCAATAGGTCCATATCCTCAAAAAGTTTTGTTGGAAAATCTATAGCGGTTCAAGTTTGGTCGTGAAAGGGTTAACCAAAAGTCGTTGCCTTGATTTATAGTTCGCAATCCAAACCACAAATAACTCAGTCGAATAAAAATGTATTCAATTCAAATTTAAACAAATAACATCATAACTTTATTCAATTTCAAATCATTGATTTAAAAAGATACTGAATTATTCACTGATTCCTAAAACGAATCAATTTTAATGATAGTTTGAACAAAAAATAATTACCTTTTTCTAACTGATTTTGAAAATCAAAAGTTTCTAATAAATTGAAGCTGAATAATATATAGTTTAAAAAACCGAGTATTCGATTCAATAGTCGAAAAATAAACAAATCAAAAAGAATCGAAATCAATAGGAGATATTCTTTCACATCTAAAGTTTTTTAATGAAACATGTAATAAAATTTCAATGTACTTTAACTGATAGCCAAAAAAGAAATTATACTTCATTAAGTAAGAGCTTATAAATACTTCATTAATAATTACCTGATCATTATATTTGGTTACGTATATATACAGTTCCTTTAAAGCTGCTATTGTATCGAATTCATCATTTTGTTGTATCGACAATTGCTGCATAGCAGTACTCATTTCTTGATCACTTATCTGAGGCAGGCGAGCAACATCACGATAAAATTGTTTAACCATTTTACGATATTGAGGTATGTCCTGTAGGATAACAAACAGAAAATAAATTCAGGAAGTAAATATGACAAACAAGTAGTGTTTATACAAACCTTAGCAAATAATAATTTATTAGAAGGTGAATCTTTGCCTAATCTATGCTCAGTAGTAGAACAGGCATCCATAAATGCTTGTGCAATTCCACTTAGACTTGCATCTACGGTTACAGTTTTATTTACATCAAATATAAAATCTGGATTTTTTATAAAATTAACCCAAAATCTTAAAGGTAAGCTATTTGACTTCCACGCATGTACTATATCGGTATCATAAATATCATGTCGGCGAGCGGCCTCATCCAGTAAATCGAATAGCCATTTTACTGCCGGTGGTAACTCTTCGTTTACAGTTAATATAGTAGCAAAAAAATCATCAACGAATTTTTGAATGGTTCCCTTTGCTGCTAATAAACGTGTCAAATACACTTCCGGTATTGTTTTATGAGTACGTTCGCCTGTAGTCGCACATACTGAGCCAGGATTAAGGCTATGATTGCCACCTCCGCTACCTGATATTGCAGAGTTTTTCATGTTCATGTAGTGATCTGGCATAAGAGGTTTGATTAAATGATATACACGAGGCTGTTGCAAACCAGATTCAATATCATTATTCATTATAATATGAGATTGCGAATTGTTGATGTAATAAACTGAAATTTAAATATACCGACAAAAATATATGATTACTTTGGGAGATATAGTTGACAGAATTATATTTTGGCTTAAAAACTCTCAATTTAAGTTGAAAAAATAGTTTGTTGCATTCTATTAGTATAAATATGTACATTAGAGTCGTCCTTATTTTGCCAACTTACGCATTTCGACCGTCGCTCTCCCTAAAATGTTCCGCGCGCATATCAGGAAGGTGTGGCGCATTCGCCCTTAAGTTAGAAAAAGGCTTTGTAATGGAAAAACTGCAATTTTTCCCAGTTATATGAAAAGTTTAATATTTATCAGTTCAAACAAAATAAAAAAATCGGCGAAACCAAAAAATAGGTCTTCGGGCAATAGATTTTCCAAAATAAAATTTAAAATACACTCAACCCAAAAAGTCTGTTTTGAGCATAGCGGTATTTTTTTTTTTTTTTTTATAATTTTAGCAACACATATCTGCTGATCTATAGTACAACAAAATTAGTAGAAAAATTTAGTAGCCGCTACTAAATTTTAGCAAAATTGTTGTAAACTGCAATTTAATATCGATTTGCTAAAATTAGTAGAAAAAAATTTACTAAATATCAATAATTTTAGTACAATGAAATTAGTATTAATAATTAGTAGACGCTACTGCATTTCAGTAAATTGTTGTAAACTGCAATTTAAAATCAATCTGCTGAAATTAGCAAAAAGGTATACTAAAAAAAACTGTAAAATCTAAAAAATTAAATCAAATTTAATAATTTTTTTTTCGATTGTAAAAAAATGTATAATTACTTCATCGTACTTGCAATTTGAAGTAAAAATTGCAAATGGTTCTCCAGTTATTACCTTTTTATGCATTGGATATACAATAAAATTTTCTTAGTTTTATTTCAAAAATAATAGTATATCATTTGTCACAAATATAAACTAAGCCAGAATTTTTGTAAATAAAATTTCTTAAAGTATCCACTTGTTGTTAAATTAGTATATTTTTATACCCTACACCACTATGTGGTCAGGGTATTATAAATTTGTGCTGATGTTTGTAACACCAAAAAATATTGGTCGTAGACCCACCTTAGAGTATACCGATCGGTTCAGAATTTTTTTTTATTTCGATTTAACGATGTCCGTTTTGTTTTTTTATTTCGATTTAATGATCCCAGAGCAGATCTTTGTCAGGTATTTTGACATCATGTCATTTGACAGGCATATGTGGACCAGTCGGACTTGGAGGCCCGAAGGGGGGGCTCAGATATGGTTCACTGATGGCTCGAAACAAGCTAGTGGTGACACGGGGGCAGGTGTCTTTGGACCCAGATTCCAACGTGCTCTACCAATGGGCAAGTACCCCTCCGTCTTTCAGGCGGAGATTTTCGCCATCTGCGTATGTGTGAGAGAGTGCCTGCGGAGAGGCACGGCTAGATCCCGCATCTACATTCTTTCTGACAGCCAGGCTGCGCTAAAGGCTCTTGGAGCTTACGAAGTATCATCTGGTCTGGTCATGGAGTGTGTGGAAATTCTCAACGAACTCGGTATGAGAAACTCCCTTACACTGGGATGGATTCCTGGCCATGAAGGGCACGAGGGTAACGAAAGGGCTGATTGTCTAGCCAATTGTGGAGCCCGACGACCCTTCATCGGTCCAGAACCATTCTTTGGGATACCTAGGGGGTATGCTAGGGAAAAACTCAGGCAATGGAGAGAGACTGAGTTTGCAAAACATTGGGAAACTTCTACTGGCCAAAGACAGGCCAAAAGATTTATTTCCCTGTCCAGCGGGGTATCAAAGCGACTATTGTCACTTGACAGGGGTAACCTTAGGACCCTGACGGGATACTTAACTGGGCACTGTAGGCTCAGGTACCAGCTTCACAAACAGGACCGGTCAGACACTGATGTTTGCAGGTTTTGTGAGCTGGAAAAAGAGACATCGGAGCATGTTCTCTGCGAATGTCCGGGACTGTGCGACAGGAGACTCAGATTTCTGGGTGACCGCTTTGTGTCATCTTCGGACGTTTGGGGAAATTCTCCTAACAGGATTATTGGCTTTATTGGTAGCCTGAATCTATAGGGAACTCTAGGCAGCACAAAAGATCTATATTGGTCGCGGTGCGTAGTGCCTTCGTATCTAATCTAATCTAATCTAACGATGTCCGTCTTTCCGTCCGTCCGTCTGTCTGTCTGTCCATGCAATCTTGTGCGCACTCTACAGGTCGCAACTATTAAGATATTTTGATGAAATTTGGTACGCAGACCTATGTTGGCCCAAGGACGAACAAGTTTGATTTTGGTGAACATCGGTCCATGTTTAGACGTAGTGCCCATATAAGGGTCCTACCAAAATTATATTGTTTATACGCTGCAGGTCGTAAATATTAAGATATTTTGACGAAATTTGGTACACAGACCTATGTTAGCCCAATAACGCAGCCTATTGATTTTGGTGAACATCGGTTCATGTTTAGACCTAGTGCCCATATAAGGGTCCTACCAAAATTATACTGTTTATACGCTGCAGGTCGTAAATATTAAGATATTTTGATGAAATTTGGTACACAGACCTATATTGGCCCAATAACGCAGCCTATTGATTTTGGTGAACATCGGTCCATGTTTAAACCTAGTGCCCATATAAAGGTCCTACCAAAATTATACTGTTTATACGCTGCAGGTCGTAAATATTAAGATATTTTGATGAAATTTGGTACACAGACCTACATTGGCCCAATAACGCAGCCTATTGATTTTGGTGAACATCGGTCCATGTTTAGACCTAGTGCCCATATAAGAGTCCTACCAAAATTATAATGTTTATACGCTGCAGGTCGCAAATATTAAGATATTTTGATGAAATTTGGTACACAGACCTATGTTGGCCCAATAACGCAGCCTATTGATTTTGGTGAACATCGGTCCATGTTTAGACCTAGTGCCCATATAAGGGTCCTACCAAAATTATACTGTTTATACGCTGCAGGTCGTAAATATTAAGATATTTTGATGAAATTTGGTACACAGACCTATATTGGCCCAATAACGCAGCCTATTGATTTTGGTGAACATCGGTCTATGTTTAGACCTAGTGCCCATATAAGGGTCCTACCAAAATTATACTGTTTATACGCTGCAGGTCGCAAATATTAAGATATTTTGATGAAATTTGGTACATAGACTTATATTGGCCCAAGGACGAAGCCTATTGATTTTGGTGAACATCGGTCCATGTTTAGAACTAGTGCCCATATAAGGGTCCCCCCAAAATTGGCTTGATTACAAACTGCAGGTCGCAAATATTAAGATATTTTAATGAAATTTGGTGCGCTGACTCACATTATAGAAAATTTTGACATAAGCCCCATTTTAACCCATTCGAATTTCGGATCCAAACAATACACCAGACTGGTGTAGGGTATTGTATAGTCGGCATGCCCGACTTTAACCTTTTTACTCGTTTTTTGCTAAGTTTAGCACTCATTTTTGAAAAATTAGTAAAATGTTTTGCTGAAATCAGCAACGAAAATTAGTAAAAAAAAAATCCGTATAGCAAAAATTATTACTATAAAAGAAAATTGTACTAAAAATTAGTACAAAAGTAGTAAATTGCGATTGATAACTGTTTACAACATTTTTTACTAACTTTTTTATCTGGTTGTACCAATTCAAAAAATATTTAAATTTTAGCGAAGTAATTTAATGATTGTGCTTCCCAAGTTCAAAAATAAATTTTGTATTTTTTTATCAGCTGGTAATTTAATTAAAATATGTAGCTTTTATTACGTGAATGAGACCTAAAATTAATTAAAATCAATGATTCTTTCAAAAAAAATTTTTTTTTTATTTCTAGAAAAAAATTGGTAGATATTATTTTTCAATATAATATACATATAAAGGTATATTCCTAACAAAAAAATAATAATATGTAAATCAATTAACATAATTTTTTTTAAATATATTATCAAACTTTGGTAATTTTTAGAATTTTAACCAAAAATTAGGTACATATATTTCAAGATTTATCAATGAAATAGATGTGGTTTTGCCAAAGTTTATACCTTTTTCAAAAATAATATAAGGTTAGTATTCCGAAAAAAATGTTACCATTTTATTAAAACCTAAGAAAGTTGGAATCTTTTTCATAACCTACAAAAGTTGAAATTACAAAAATACGTATTTTGGCACTTTGAAAAAAAAAAATTTTTTATAGTTAAATTAACAAATTGGTTATTTTCTTTATTTTTTCATATACAAAATTTAAAGAACATAAAAATAAAATTTTATTTTAAAATCAATTAACATAATTTTTTTTTTTAATTCCATTAAACTTTTGATAATTCTAGGCTCCCAGTAGGGAATGCAAAATCCCGCACTTTTTGATTTCCCGGGAAAGCGAGAATTTTATCTTGAATTCCCGGGATCCCGCAAGGGAAATAAATTAGAAAATATTTTATAATAATTTTAAAATTTTTGTAAATATTTTAAAGATCTAAAATCTTTATGGTTTTTCTTGGAATTTTCGTAGTGAGAAAGAAATAATTTTATATTGGCAATTATATATGTAAGTTTAATTTTATATTTTTAAAAATTGAATAAACTTAAACTAATTTTTAGACTAAAAAGCTTTTCCGTCAAAAAAAAAAATAAAAAAATTAATATAGAAAATAATTTTAGAAAATGGGAAAAAAATTTTTAAATTATTGGAACAAATTTCAACTTACTTAAAAATTTTTAAAAATCAATGGACAAATTTGGCTTTCATTCTGAACACAATAAGTGCGATTCAAAATTTTTTATACAAACACTATTTAAGTTGTTTTAAGAGGCACTGAAAGGGACTTAAAAAGTGTGATCAAGTACACAAATTAATCAGTGTGTTCGTAAAATTTTAGATAAAAACTTAGGGTCAGTTTTAAAGTCAGAACTAAGATTTTTAAATTTGGCACTTAAGAAATATTCAGGATTCAAATCGATTCTAGTCCTGACTATTGCCGCAATAAAACATGATTGATAAAATACGGAATGTGAATATTTCGGTATATCGACGAAAAGATTTAAAAATAAAAATAAATAAAAAAATCAATTTCTGCTGACATGAAAATGTCTGTGGAATATGTGAAAAAAAAATAAAGTCTTTTCGAACAGCCTACAGTGCGGAAACAGCCCACAGAGGCGATAATTTTTAGTTCTTTCCTTGACGGCGGCATCTTGAAAGCAAAATTGACTATCAAGTTGCATGCAGCCTACGTCACAGCTTCAAGTTAAACTGAATTTGACAAGCAGTATGTGTTATCAACTTGAAAGCAAAATCTTGATCATGTAATGTCACTGTTACTCAATCGATGTTTTGGTTAGGTACTCTTTGAATTTTTCCAGTTGTGGTAAAAGTAACAAATTGTAGTAAGTTAACGAACAAGCCTAATGTAAAATGTTTACTATTTTCAAAAGGTTGGAAAATTTAGCATAAGAAAATTTAAAATACAGTTGGGCATCGATTATCCGGGATGGTCGGGACCGGAAGCATTCTGGATAATCGATTTTTCCGGTTAACTGAGGTAAAATTTTTTACGCTTTTTAATATAAATGTTTTATTTAATCAATATACACACTTACAAAATATAATGTTAATAAGTTTTTAATTGCTACATATGTAATTACTTAAAAAATTCATTTATTGTGGTTCGTTTCTTTTCCTTAACTTTCATATTTTCCGCTAAGAGCTTTTCTTGGATACGGTAGACTTGTATTTTATCTTGTTCTCTAATGTTCTATAACAACGGTGGGCAAATGCGGCCCTTCGTTGATTTTAGTGCGGCCCTTGCTGAAATTCAAATTTCTATTTTTTTTAAAGTATGTTTTTCACAATTTTCAATAAAATTTATTATATATAAAATTTTAGATAAAAACTTAGGGCCAGTTTTAAAGTCAGAACGAAGATTTTTAAATTTGGCACTTAAGAAATATTCAGGATTCAAATCGATTCTAGTCCTGACTATTGAACTGACCTTAATTATTTAAAAAATAATTTCAAATAAAATTTAAAGTTCAAATAGCACCTAAAGGGCCAGTTTTAAAGTCAGAATTAAGCACTTAAGAATTTATATTTAAATTTAACTTAAGTAGGAATTTTGTTTGAAAATTGTTTACTTGAGTTTTAGTAAAAATTCGTAATTATGTAGTTCCAACTATAATAATATTTGTAGTAAATTTAGATCTGTGTGAAAAGTTAGCGTTTTAATTCATCAAAAGCACTTAAATTACTGGAAATGGCATTACAATGCCGTCATAGAACTTTTTAAATATTTATATTTGAGAAAATTTAATGAATATGTGTAACAAATAAATAACTAAAAATTGGCTGTCAAAATATGTTTATTGTTAAGAAAAAAATGTTAGTCAGATCTGAAATTTCCTCATAACATCCGTAGAGTTGATTTATAGAATACAACAATCGGAAATTTCCGTTAAGAAAAAAATGTTAGTCAGATCTGAAATTTCCTCATAACATCCGTAGAGTTGATTTATAGAATACAACAATCGGAAATTTCCGTAAGAAAAATGTAGAAAATTTTCTAATTTTTCTTTTTGTACGGAAATTTTTAAACGGAAATTTCCGATTTGGGCTTCTATAATTCCTGTCTATGGATTTGATGAGGAAATTTCCAATTCGAATAAAATTGTTTTCATTAAATTAATTTATTTTAATAACAAATTTTAAGCGTCATATATTTATTATTTGTTTTTATTTAATATTTTAAAACTTAAATATATTAAAAGTTTTATGACGTCATTGTAATGCCATTTCCGTTAATTTTTATAAATCCGTTTACAGAATCGAATACGTTTCCAATCCGATTCCGGTGGGAATTTCATAACGACGAAAATTTTTAGTTTGTAATGTCCCTTTAAAAACTGCAGTTTCTTTTGCTCTGCGCAATAAAATTATTAAATAAAAATTAAATCTTATAAGTCATTGAGTTTTTAATTATCGTTTGGCAGATTCCGGGGATCAAAGAAGAAAAACTTTAAAACATATTCCAAAAATGAAATAGTTATATAACTTAAAACGAAAAATATGATACCCTACTCCAGTATGGTTGAAAGCTAAAGCTATAAATATGGTTGGATGTTTGGATTCGAAATTCAAATGGGTTAAAATGGACTTGCGTCAAAATTTGTCTATAAAATGATAAAAAAAAAAAATATGGTAACGGTAAGAAATTTTGGTTTAACCTAATTTTAGGTGCAATTAAGAGAAAATCGGGAATATAGTCCATATGGGCGATAGGATCAAATATGGACCGATCTTATCTAGAAGCAAAAGGCTTTGTCCTTGAGCAAATTTCATTAAAATATATTCCTATTTGTGACCTGCAGCGTGAGAAAATCCAATTCTGGGGGAATGGGGACTATGTCGAAGCATGGACCAAAATAAACAGGCTTCGTTCATGGGCCGATATAAATAGGTGTACTAAATTTCATTAAGATAGCTTAATATTTGCGACCTGGAGCGCGCTCACAAGAATACATGGGCAGATAGACAATCGAAACAAAAAGTGATTATGAGTCGATCGGTTACAAAAGGTGGGTCTGAGTACAATATTTTTTGGTGTTACAAACATCAGCACAAAATTTTACCCTGTCCACTAGTGCTGTAGGGTATAATAATAAGTTGTGGTGTAGGGTTGCAAAAAGTTGAATTTACAATCGGTTCTTGTGGAACCAGTTGGGTACAGATGGAGTTGAGAACCAAATTTTTCTTAAAAAAGTAAAGCAGTAGTTCCGTTTAGTTTAAAGTGGTTATGCATAATAATTTGAAAACCTTATAAAACGTTTAGAAAATAAATTTCGTATGGAAATTTTCTTTTATAAGGCATTTATAAATTTAAAAAGTGATTATGCTTATGACCCTAATAGTTTTACTTTTTTTTAAATGAATGGTGCGGCTCTTAATAATTTGTGAAAAACTACAATTTGGCCCTCGGAGACAAATCCGTGCCCACCCTTGTTCTATAATATTAATCTTTCTACAATATGTCCTTTGAATTTTTATGGCCATCTAAGAAAAGTTCATAATGGCAACTAAAACTGCTTTCAGGGAAACACTTCCAAAAAAGACTTGTTTCCTCTCCATTGTAGATTTTCTTGTTTATAAGATTTTCCTTAGATGTGTATTCTTGCAACTGATTTACAAAAATTGTGGCAGATACATAGTCGGCAGATGCTTTGTGGATTCCATGTTGTTTTTAAAGTTCTGTAACTAGCCTCGAGAATATTCACATGCTAAGCTTATATTTAATTTTTAATGGAAGAACTTAGCCTTTTCCATTATCATTAAACTGGAAATTGGAATTCCTTTAAAACGTTTTTGTCGGAACCATTCGTATTACGCTCTAATGCACTTTGTAAAGTTTTTCGATTTTGGAAGCGAGTAACTGATTCACTTTCTGCACAATATTTTAATATTTTATCTTTATTTGACTAAATCAAATTTTTATTGAATAGTTAATACTTTTCTTTGCTTTTTACTCGATTCTAAAATTACACATCAACACTCCCTAGTACGTAAATTTCAAATGCAACTAAACACCAGAGGAAAAACATGCAAACAAGGGAATTACCTTATTTCGTTTTAGACACATATTAATTTTAGTGTTGCTAACATGTTGAAACCAAATTTCGTCAAAATAAATAGTAGATGTTTTTCAATCCCGGATAATTGATGTAATCACGGTTAATCGATTGAAATAAAAAAATCTTCCTTTCCTTATAGATCCCGGATAATTGATGTTCCCGGTTAATTGAATCACAGATAATCGATGCCCATCTGTATTTAACTTTATTATTTTAAACTGCATTTTTTTAATTCCCGGGAATGCGGGAACTGAAAAATGCTTAATTTCCCGGGAATTACGGGACGGGAAATCCCGGGATGCATTCCCTAGCTCTCAGCAAAAACATTTTAAACATTTTTTATTATCTTTTTTTGATTCAAATATTAAAAAGAAAATTTTTTAATGATATCTTTAAAATTGAATTTTTACCAATTTTTTTTTTGTAAAATCCAAAAAATTAATTTCTATGTTAAAAATTTAGCGAGTTTATCGACCTCTAGTGTAGACAGAATAAGTTATACCAGAGAGGATAATATTTACAAGATTAAGTAATTTTAAGTAAAGTTCAGATACTTTTTTTGAGGAACACCCGATAAAGGACACCTTAGCCATAATATATGAGTGTTATTTTTCTTAATAGTTAAAATAAAAAATATATTAAGGAAAAATTGCAAAGTTTGTAACGAAGGGAGGGTCGTCCTAAGCTATATGAAAAATTATTGCGCATAAGTCCGGACTTTAAAAAAAAGGTTGTATTAATCAAGAATTCGTCTTGTTCGATTCCTCTTAAGCCAGTTCTATTGCACATAATTATTTAAAGCAGTTTTAACCACCTAAAAACAAAAATATCATACTCACAATTATTGTATGGATGTTGTTTTGTATATGGCAAATTATAACTATCATTTTGCCTGGCTACTAAACTCATTACCGCCGATTCCTTAACACCATAATGTGCCAATGTATTTAAACGTTTCCAACAATTTATAGTTTTCGTTGTTAAATCTTCATCTTGTAATATCAAATGGCCACCTCTACCATGTCGCCACTCTAAATCAACTTCATGAACTGAAGGCCTCATAGAAAATGGAGTATTCTTAAAGAGGGCATCTAAAATTTTGCACTTGACTTGCGATATTGTGTCCCAATCTAAGACTTTGCATTGTACCTTTTCATCTAAATCATCCTGAACAATGTGCAGTACTACCACAGAGTGTGGTATTTGTTCATGCAATAGTCTTTCTTCCGATAGAGAATATCGTGCATCGTGCGTTATAGCGTCCACCAAACCTTTTTCAATTTGATGTTTAATGGCTTTGAACAGTAAAAATAAACTGGAGCCAGCATATTCTTTTAAGTAGTCGTACATACATATGGCCATGTAATTTGTTAACATTTTTTCTACGACACTCTCAGTTCGACGTAGCATAAGTTGGGGATGTTTACTGCATACCGATTTATCGACCAAACGCAATAATAAACACTTTAAAATTTCGGTGGCATATTCCATTTTATTCATTAAAACAATCATCAAAAGTGAGGCTACATTAACTCTGCAATAGAGAAACATATATATAATTTCATTTTCAATGTTTACGTAATATTCGTCGTACTTAAAAAGGAAAATATGTTTACAAGCGAACTTCATTGAACTTTTAAATATTTACATTCGAATTTCCAAGAGCTCATTGCAAACATATAGGAACTCATATGACAATACTTACTTATCACGTATATTAAACGACTTTTGAGCTTCTAAGGTTTCAATAAATGTTAATACAAAATATTTGTTGCTTATTAATTGTTCAAATTGTAACATGGCAGTGTCATAATTCGTATGTGGGCTATTCATGCGTAACTGTAAATGGCGTATTTTTAATTAAAGTGTGGCTTAAATGCTTAAGGATAAAACTTGTCACTTACTTTTGGTGAGTTCAATATTGGATGATCGGTAACACCGGGAAAAAATACTTTCATAATATAATTAATATGATCCAGTGTAGGTATACCGGATGTCTCTAAATCCGCCGTTAAGTCTGTCATATCCGTTTGCAATTCAGCAAAAGCTTGCTTACATTCCGAACGGACATTGCTTTCCAAGGTTATCATTTGAATTTGTATACGTTTATATTCACGTTCAGCTTGAGTTGTTTTCCGGCGATAAATAAATAGTACAATAATCAACAAGATAACGACGATTAGAATCGTGAAAATTATAACCCACATGGCATGCGAAAATGTATATGGTTTGAGTAAGTCATATTTAATATGACCAATTACAAACCGTAGATTGCGTCCAACATTTACCACAACTAAAGGTAAATCATTAGGTTGATCTATGCCATTCTCATCTGTGGCTGCCGGTTGCTTTTCCGGTGGTGTACACAGCAACTGTGTCAGAGTTAAGCTGGTGACATTACATTGAGCAGTCCCTATTGTAACATTAACATCTGATTCATCGGCGGCTACATTCAGTATGTCTCCTTCTATTACTAGAGTATCGCCTTTATAAAGTTTTATTTTTTCTGTAAACGGATGATATTTAGGATCTTGCACATACACAATAGTACTACGTAAGCTGGGAAAATATTTATTTAGATCTTTAACCCACTGAACATTATCCATATTAAATCCCAGCTGCAGATTCAATTGTGTTTCGCGTATTTTAACAAATGCAGCAACATCTTGTGATTGATAGTAACCATCGTTGTTGTTATTATTTATATTTCCTATGGTGCTATAAATATATGACATATCTCGGTTGTAAGGAACATTACGCTTTCTTAATGAACGATAATTTCGCAAAGTGGATGAAGAGGATAATGGTAAATGATTATGAGCTCCCACCATATCTCTTTGCTGTTCTAATGCGGTTTTATAAGACATAAACTTTTTTGAAACTGCTGGAGATGGACACTCCATTTGGCTGGAATTTATTACCACACACGATGTTTTGTTCAAACGTTCATTTTCGTAAAAGACCTCCAATTCAGGCTTCTGTATGGAATCCAAATACATTCCATGTACTGTCAACAGCCGACCACCACTTGCAAAACTTCTCAAAGGTTTGATCTCCATTATGGTTGGATCCTGAGTGTAATTAAATATAGAACATAGCCTGGGTAATGATTGGTAATTGTTATATTGGTAGTTGTTATGAAATAAAATTTGTTGATCATACAGTGAACGCAAATTCTGTTGCTGCTGTGGCAGTTGACACGTATAGGTACGATTAGCACCATCTACCATTAAACGTAACATTCTTATGGGTTCCGGTTGCGTGGCTTCCGATGTTATGCACGTTAATCGTGATGACGAAGCTTGTGTCATGTTAATATGGCATTCGTATTCATCCAAAAAGGCTCGTATATTTGAACCTATATTTAAGTATTTTCCAATCAAAGAAATTTGTGTACCTCCCGACTTCGGTCCAACAGTAGGTGTTAAGCCTGTCAGTTGTATGTCCTTAAATTGAAACTGCACACTAGACTCAGTGAAGCCAGCTTCATTGAAAACTTTAACAGGCGCTGTTAGCTCATGACTGACCGCTCCAGTTCGACATTCAATTTTAACGGAAATTTCATAATTGATCAGTTCGCATGGTACAGGTCCAATGGAAATTTTTCCCCGGACATCTTCTTCGCGAATGCCTAAATTACTGCCCTCAATTGTCACTAATGTTCCACCCTCTATAGGTCCAAATAATGGTTTAATCATATCAATACGTGGCCGTGGACATTCATTAAATTTAGACAATGCCAAATTATGATGGTTTGAAGGTAATAACAACGACGAAGACGATGAGGATAAATCCTGTTCTAAACCATTGTTACCGGAAGAAGTTACCGAAGCACATGTCTCATTATAAACACAGGTGTTGCTACACCAGGCACATTGATATTTCGGATCCCTAGTCACACACAAACTGCAATCGGCATGTTCACGATGAGAGCCTAAAACATCACATTTGTACAGAGTGACAATCGCCGTATCTATATAGTGTTGACGATTCCAGGTGATATCCACTTTTGCTTGATATTCATAGGTATTTGTTTCATAGAAATATGGGGTTTTTTCACATACCACTATACGATTGGCTTCAATACGAGCAGGTAATAACATCTGAGCAGCTTCGATTTGTATGGTACATAAAAAGCCGGAATGCGCACTCTTGGGTTTGGGCAAATTTTCAATTTCAAAGCGTATTTCTTTAGGTACTCGTACGGGCAATAAAATCGGCTCTATTGTACGCTTTAAATGTGGGCATTCCAATTCCTTTGCAATTACCTTTTCTAAGTTACGACATTGTTGCATTTGGTGTACGCATTTATTGTCATAAATGCACCAATTACAGTCCCACGAACTGTGAACACAAGTCTGACAGGTATTGTGCCGCGAACAATCAAAAAATGCAAAAGATCGGGTAACAAAATCTTTATTTGTCTCTGAACTGCGTACAGACAAAGGCACCAGTACATGGTCTGTATTGGCTACAATCAAAGGTCGTTGCTCTAATGGCGGTGTCATACAGGACAAACCATTCTCTAATACTTCTGCATCAATTGGCGTTGAATTACCAAAGACACAACGGTATTTACCATTAAAAGGTTCAGGCAAAGTACGTATTATTAATTGCACCTGTGAGACTTCTGTAATTGGTATTTTATCGGGCAATATTGATTCAAAATCAATACATTGTTGTCCACTACCTAATGAAAGCCAACGAGCAGCTGATGTATCCTTTTGACATGTAGAACGTACTGTACAACGTTTCTCCAAAGAGCACCAACCACAAAACGGATCGCGTGATTCCAAGCAAGATGAGCAGTTTGTATATGCTGAACAATGTTCAATACGCAGTTTAGTTATCTATATTAAATGAAAGTAAAATGTTCACATGTAATTAATTTCATTATAAACTGGGTTTAAACGATTTGGGCATAGATCAACGGGGAAGAAAGGCCACTCATAGTACACAGGCCAATGCAAAATAATTTATTTTGTTGGGATAATCTCGTTGTTTTTACAAATGTTATTAACAACGAACACACAAGCATACATGTATTAGTACATAAAGGGTACTTTTATGTAAAATGTTGCTTTTCAAAAAGTGTTGATTTATGACTAGTTTTACCAAATCAGACAGTACAAAATTATCGTCCCGTTGAATTTTTGTACATTATGTAATGTCTCGGTTTGTGTGTTCCAATCATCACTTTCTTATTGCAGACAACTGAAGATGATGACGCACACGAAACAATTGTATTTTCTAGCATGAAAATGGTCAACCTTTTTGAAACACGAATAAAATCTAATATGACAATATCATATTAGAATTTGGACTTGAGGTAGAACAATATTCTAACTAAGGGTGAGTGCGAACCGGCTAAACTAAATTCAAGTTTACAAATTTCTTTGAAATTAGAAAATTTTTTTAAAACAATATATGGGATTTGTCGGTTCCGATTAATGGCTCCGGAATACTATCGTCATATTTTTTGAAAATCATCATCCAAAATATGACAACAGTATGTAAAAATGAGATTAAAATAATTTCTGGTATTCGGAACCACTTTTCAAAAACAATAAATATCTTTACCGATCTCGGGGAATACTATTTATAGCCTTATAAAACAATGCCAAAAATTATCATCATGTACAATTAAGGTATAGGACGAAAGTACCTTAAAAAACAATTAAAAAATAATGCAAATAAATTTAAACAAGTAAAATTGTAGTGGAAAATTACTTTTTTTACAATATTTTTGAGAAAAAATCATTTTATAAGTATTTTTTGCACAAAAGTTAAGAGATTTGTTTTTAAAATTGTTACAAAGATGTACGACATGGTTGGTAAAGACACTAATGTAGAGTAGAGCGGTTAAACATATGGCTTGAATATGAATTTCGGATGATATTACAATTGTATTTCAGTTTTTTTAATAAAGTGTAAATATCAAAGATTAATTTGAACCCACTTCTCAATATTTTTGTACTATTTTAGATGATTATTTTGAATAAGATACGACGATAGTATTCCGAAGCCATAACTTCTAAACTATGTAATCTCATGTTTTAAGCCCCAAACATCACGATATTTTTCTGAAATTTAAAAATAAATCTAGTATACGAACATTGAAGACGATCTAATATCAAATTAGTAAAAATCAGTTCATAAAATTTTTTCAAATATTCCCAGCACAAATATGTGTAAGTCATTCAAAACAAACTACTTTTAAATTGGTTACAATGGAGCAATAAGTGCTGTTTTTCTGTTTCGAAAGTATGTGCTTTAAAACAGCTTTCAAAAATATATATGGGTCATTCCATCTCACATCGACCAATGGTTGGAATCAACCCTTTCGGTTTGGATGAATTTTGGTCAGAACTTTTCTTTCATCATATAACGAATTTTTGCCAAAAGAAAAAATTAAAAAAAATTTTTTTTTTCAAAAGTTATGCAATATTTAAAATTTCAAAAAATGTCATAATTTTTCTAATTTTTTGCTTTGTTACCAGGTTATTTTTTGAATATCTCGAAAAATATAATAGCTACAAAAATGGATGTTTAGGTGTATTAAAAAAAATATTAAAAAAAAAAATACTGAAAAATTTTCAATTTTACAATTTTAAAAATCGAAAAACTCAAAAACACATTTTTTTTCCAAATTTTTTTTTAAATAAAACCTCTAACTGATCTTAAAGGATCCTGCAACTTTCAAAAGGGCGTTTTTTAAAAAAGAAAAAAGATATGAATTTTTTAATTTTTTATTCTCTTTTTTAAGTGAATCTTAAATACAATAAAATATGCAAATATCCAATTTTGAACAATAAAAAAGAAATTGAAGGCTTTAGAACAGGGATCAGCAAACATATACAACCTTATTTTGTGCTTATATGAGTGAGTTGCAGCCTCTCACTCTCAATGCACTGACAAAGAACGTTTGTATAATTCGAAAATTTTAAATGTTTATAACGGGAATATAAAATAAAAATTTAAAAGCAAACATCAACTACAAAAATCAAAAAACAACAACACAAAAAAAATAAAGACAAAAAAACTTTAAAATAAATTACCAAAAAAATGTATCAATAAACATTATGCAGAGTGTAAAAAATCTGGCAAACAAGCGATGTGACAACCTACTTCATTGAAATCTTGTATGCGACTGATTATTTTTTTCTTCTATGTGTGAGCTTATGTAGGTATGAGAGAGCGCCCATGGGCATAGGTGTTGCCGACCTCTGCTTTAGAAGCACAGAAAAATTTTTAAATCGAAATTATGCTTTTATTTTTTCGATAATAGTTTGAAAAACAAATAAGATAAGAAATGGCACACTCTTCCAATTTATGTATACATGTGTGTGTGTATGTGCCAGACAGTGTATATAACCGGACATAATTATATGTATCCATATATAATTTTTTCGTTCTCGAAAAATTGTAATATGATGTCATATTTAGTTGCATCTTATTACATATCGATCAGTATATATTTGCATATTGCATTTACAATTAGATACGCATAATCCAATTTTATATGACGTTATATATTCCTATAATATATGTTTTTATATGATATCATTTTTCAAAAAAAACACGATTTCGTTTTGGATACAATTATTTATACCCTATTCAGAGTCACAATAGAAAATTTGTCAGTCGCCTTTTGGATATAGTTTTATATTACATCAAACACTAGATAAATTTCCTGTCTCATTTCGTATGTAATCATATCTAAGGACTTTTGGCAAAACAATTTAAATCGACTTAGAAACATTTTTGTCGACAATATAACTATTGAATTCGTATATTTCTGTGTATTCCTCATATGTTCTACATTTTATACACTAAAATATGTAAAACCTCTAAAATCAACTTTTTCGAAATTTTAGTAATCTCCGTTTGACAAAAGAACTTATTTTATTTGCACCATTAGGAATTTTCACTATAGTTTATTTTCCGTGCACAATTTTAAAAAGAAAGTAATAAATTGTAACATTTATTTTTTGTATTTGTGCAATCACTGTTGTAAGGATAAGTGAATTCTTAAATCATTTTGATGAAACTAATTATTTTTCCTTAAGCTCTTAAATTTCGTTAAAGTTTAAAACTTCCTTTTCTGAAACAACCTAAGTCGAAATGAGTTACAAAATTTCAAACAATCGTTTCAGTTTTTTTTCAAAATTTCTTTAGACAAAAGGATTTATTCTTTTGGAGGTAATCTTATCAGAGGCTGTTAAAAATAAAATTTGCAATGGAATGAAATTGTTAGAAAATTAAAACAAACAGTTTAAAGCAACAGTAAAGGTGTTTGTGCTTTCCTGTAAGATGTCCTTTTGTCAAAATCCAAAAAAAGTTTAATAGCTTTCATGAAGTTTTAGGTCTGACAAACTCTCAGGTAATTATTTCTGTAAGCATTTAGGATTCCAGTGAAATTTATAGTGCATAAACCGGATACAACAATATTTGATTTTGTATAGTTTGTACCATTTCAGCTATAATTTTATACCACTATATAAAGTCTGATCAAATTATATCGCGCCATTATTCCGATACATTTATATCTGACATCAAATTATAACTGAATTGATGCAAACTTATGAAATTATATGGGCCCATTTCTCGGATAAAATTGTATAATGACCCATGTTAAATTACATATTACTGTATAAAGCCCATATCAATTCTTTTAATCGGGTTATAAATATTTTATTTGTGTTTTTATACAAAAATTTTTAAACATTGTTGAAAACAAGCATCAAGCAATATAAACAATGTAAAATGGAAGTTAAAGAAGAGAAAGAAGCAAACATTGAGTGTGACAAATTCGCCTAAATATTTCACTCTGTGTCAGGCACGTAGCTAGGGGAAATGATTTGACAAATTTTGAAACTTAGCAAAATGCGAGGAAAGCAACTTTTTTAAAAAATGTAATAAAAGATATTTATTTTTTGTTGAAATCAAATACTAAATGGCCAAGTTTCTTAAGTTTTCATAAATAAAATAGACTCTAAATCCAATTGCGAAAACTGCTTTATAAAAATATTTCTAAGCTTTTTGGTGGCAGTAGAAACTGTTTTGTTTATGGTTTTTTTTTTTGTAAATATCTTGAATAGTCATGTGTGCTAGGCATAATCAAAGAGGTTAGAAAATAAATAGAATGCAATTCTCTCTTTTACTGAGAAAAAACTTATAAAATGTGACTGCAAATTTATAAAATGTGACTGCAATAGGAAATACTACTAATCAGTGCGTTCCCGTACGTTCCCAAAGTTACCGAAATTTACACAAAGTTACCGAAATTTACCCAAACGCGTTCCCGTACTCGAGAATTGGGTAAATGAGAGCGCTAATGAGAGTGTATTAGTGTTTCTCTTTTTACCAAAATTTACCCAGACTTTTTCTTCGGGTAAACTTTGGTAAAACAGCTGATGCAAATATAAACAAAAAACAATTGTGAAAATAAATTAAAAATTTTAATTAAATAAAGAAATAAGCAAAAGAAACTTGGTTTTTTGTAAGAATTAATTGAATAAAATCAAAAACAACTTTTAAATGCGAATAAATATGTCTAATAGCGAATTTACATTGTTAAATTTTTCACTAGATTTCGTTTTGAAATCCAATTCGAAATCTATATCGTTTACATTAGAATATTTGACAGATGAATGGGATTTCGATCGACCAACAACAATTTTTTTGTAAACAAACTAACCTTAAAAAATAACCAAAATTAAAAGATTTTCTAAAAACCATTTTATGTAATGGCGGAACACAAAAATCATTTATATTATGAAAGATACAATGTTATATTTGCTAAGAAATGTGTTTAGTTATAGGGATGATTAGTAGAAAGCTAAAATATTCAATGTTTTGTCAATGCTCTTGTCGGCGCAATCAAATGATTTTTCATAGTTTCTTTTCGTCGGATACAATAAAATAGCCGTTTTCATCTTTAAATATTTATTAAAGTTATTAAAATTTATTATTTATTAATTTTTTATGACATAAACAGCCGCTGAATGTTGCCACTTTTTCTGCAAACTTCCCTACTTTTCTGCAAATATGGGGAAAAAATTGGATTTCAATTTGGATTTCGATGAGATTTCGCTGAAATCCAAATTAAATTGGGATTTCATTTCCTATGGGAAATCTGTTTGAAATCCCAAATTTGTATTGGATTTCAGCCGAAATCTATCGAAATCTACTTTTAACTCGATTTCGATCATAATGTAAATTCGCTATAATGTGCCAATTTGCAAACTGAATTTATACGTATTTTCACATCAGTGATGGGATTTTTGGCACAATCTAAGATTGATTGGTACAATGGCACAACCGATACTATTTTGGCACATTTTGGTTATCTACAAAATTTAATAGAAAATGAATTTAAAAAATAACAATTCTTTAAGTTTTAGTTTTTAAGCATTTATTGGTATTAAAATACCTTTTCGAATAAAGCAAAACTAAAAAATGGCATCGAAGATATTACCGAATAAAGCACCGTAAGTTGTTTTTCACATGAAAAAATTTCAATCGACCTTTAAATGCTTTATATTGCCAGAAAAATAATATTCTTGTACATTAAATTAAAGTTTTCACGAGAAACTCATTTTCGTGAATTTATATGGAGTATAACAGTTTTTTCACGTGAAAAAGGAACAACTTACGGTGCTTAACCCATAGAATTTTAAAAATTCAAATGCTATAAATTTATCTCAGAGTTTCGAAAGAATTAATTCATCAAAAATTTAATTCAGTTTTAGAAAATGTTTATATGTATACCATTCCGTGCAACCATTCCTAAACAATTCATTCATTGGCTGCATTCCCAAATCTTTAATAAGAATCGGATGAATTTAATTTATCATTCACCTTTTAATTGAAAGAAGATTTTAATTCATTCAAATAGAATTAATTCCATAAGAATTCAAAATAGAATTAATTCCATAAGAATGCTTTTTACAAAATGAAAGTTGAAAACACGGGTTCTGAGTGAAAATTGAGTTTTGGCACAATAAAGGCCCATTTGGCACATTTTAGTCACACACTTGGCACAAAACAAACATTTTCAAGTCCCATCACTATTTCACTTTATTCTTTGAAATAAGTTTTTGGCCTAGAAAAGTGGTTTTTTGTGTTCCCGTACTATTGGGTAATTTTGTCATTTTGTGAGAGAATTTTATGCTTACTCTCATTTTACCGAACTTTACCCAAAAAGTAAAGAAACACACCTAATAGTTTTCGTCATATTTATTATAAGATAAACATAAAATTAATAAATTAACCTTTGGTGTTCCTTAAAAATTACAGGTTTCCTGCTTGCAGGCACAAGCTGTCACTATAGGGTGATAATTTGTCATAATTCGAAATTTTACAATTTTTTTCCACCCTAAGTTAAGCATTATAATGTTGGCTTTTCATAATTTTTTTTTAAATTAAAATTATTAACCGTCCAAGAAAAAGCGTACTTTAGGAGAAACAAGAAATTTATTCTGGAAGTGACTGTAAATTAAATAAATATATAAATTCGGATTTGTCCCAAGAAGCTTCTTGCAGTATATTTAACAAAACTAGATTCTGCTCTTTTAGAAGATCCTGCAAAATGATCATCGCGGTCAGAATCAATGTTTAAAACGCGAAATGAAAGTACACTGTTGCTAAAACAAAACCCTCAAAGAGTTTTGCAAATCTAGCTCGGTTATTAATTTGATAGCCTCTTCAAACATGTGTCTATTTTAATCACGTTATAGTCACAAAGACGCACTATCAGTTGCTTTTTATTCATATTATTTGTTATTAGCAGTTTGGTGTTACAAATTGTCGAAATCTATTCTAGTTTCCTAATTCTAACACAATGCACTAGCATAAATAGGGGGCATCGCCTGAGTGTTATCGTAAAAAAAATTAGAAATAGTAAGTATAAATGTGAGGACACCCGGAAATTTTCACACAAAATAAAACATTTTGTACAAACAAACAATCGGAATAAAAATGACTAGAATTGGGCACTATAGTTCACAATTCATTTCAATCAATTTTATTTTTGAACTAGTGTGTTCTTCTAGTTCACTCGTTCATTCGAGAAATTTTTTCAGTTGTTCATACACTAATAGAAAAGTTTTTAAAAATTCTTGCTGAAAGAAGAGCTGAATCCAGCAGAATCTCTTTGCTAAACATTAGAAAGATACAAACAGCAAGAAAAAATCTGTTAAATTTACAAAATTTCAGCTATATTTTAGTTAATCGAAAATGATAATTTACCCTGCTAAAATCAGCAAAAAATTTCATGGAAATTATCCGACTAAACCATCACAAAGAATTTAAAATTTTTAGTTTTTCAACAATTATTTTAATTTTTGCATTAAAAATACAAAAATTGTTTTTTCGGACTTTCTATATTTTCATATATTTAGTTAGAATATTCTTCTACCTCAAGTCCAAATTCTAATATGATATTGTCATATTAGATTTTTATTTGTTGTTTCAAAAAGGGGTTGATCATTTTCATGATAGACAATACAATTGTTTCGTAGACATCACTCTACTCTTCAGTTGTCCGCTAAGAAAATGATAACTTTCCTACTCAAACCGAGACATTAGTTTTTTTTTTTATTTTCTTAATGCGAATAAAATCTACACTGCAGAAAGCAGTCTACTATTTTCTAGCAAATATTTCTGTATTGTAGCAGGAGAGTTCATTATTTGTATTCAACTCAATTAAATTGAAACAAATTAACTTTTGAATATATAACAATTTCTTTACTGCTTTTTTGATATTAATATTCAGCAACATTTTTTTAGCCAATATTAGCAAGTTAAATTTGCAATTCAATAAAATAAAATTTAACTCAAATATTACTTAAACAGTTGCATTTTTGCTGTACTTATCTTGCTAATATTTAGCAAAAAGTATTTACTAATTTCAAAAGCTTGCTGTGCAGGGCCCCTTTTAACTAATTTTAAGTACCTTTTTTTTGCTATTTTTCAGGATTTTTCTATCAGTATAAGATTATATTATGTCAGTGGGTTGTTTGATAATTCTGAATAAAATAAAAGAACCGAAAAGAACAGTTGAAATTTAACTTATTTGTGAACGAGAGAGCTCCTAACGCTAAAAATGTGATTTTTGGGCTTTCGCGCCACACAGATATTTCAAGAGGTCATAAAAAAAAAAACCGAGCTAACTTTGCAAAATCCTCTTGGATTTTTCTTTCATTTCGCGTTGGAACTATCGGGCTTGAAATTATTGTTGCGCTTTGAAATTACTTCGTCTAAGATCATATTGGAATGGCGGACTCCATTGCAAATCAAAATAATAATGATGTAATTTACTTTTAATATTTAACCTTTCTGATAATCTATAAAATTGTAATAAAACCCCAACAAAAAAAGAGGTGCCGAAGCAGTAGAAAAAGCACTATAATTGATGATCTAGATGTATTTCTTTTTTAACATAAACACTAATGATTTTAACATTGAGTTGTCATAGGAGAGGGGTACTCCAACTTCAAAATTTTTTCAGTACTTTTGGAACGAGTGCAAAAAAAAAGCTCTTTTTCACCAATTAAAAGTAAAAAAAATTCTTCGCAAAAAAAATTATATTTTTTTATTTTACAAAAGTTTTTTATTGCCGCCATCGCGTATCGAACTTGCGACCTCACGATTGCTAGTCTAGCGCGCTACCGCTGAGCTATTCTTTGATATGAAAGTTGAGTGACAAAAAACACCACTTTGTTACTGCGAGATATTGTTCCTTATTCACTTCAATAAAAGTACTTATTAAGCAAGTGTGAAAGGTGTACTCCAATGCAATATTGTTTTCAGTATTATTTTTACAGGTGCATAAAAAGCAAATTCGCACCATTTTTTTTATACATATATACATACATATTTTTAAAAATTAAAAAAATATTAAATTGAAACAAAATAATTCTGAATATTAAAAAAAAATTAATAAAATAAGAAAAAATGGAAAAAAATATTGGTCCCGTCGGGAATCGAACCTGCGACCCTCTGTTTGGAAATGCCAAATGATACGAAAATCACTTTTTACGATTACTTTTAGAGCAATTACTTTTTAGAAGCAATATTTAAGTGATTTTTTGGATGTTGTTCAGTAAGTAATTCTAAAAAAGCTGTAAAAATATACTAACGGATATTTTAGAAGCAATGAAAGAAGTGATTTGTTGATGTTGTTCAGAATAACTTCTAAAAAAGCAGTAAAAATACACTAATGGATACTTGTGAAGTAGTGAAAGAAGTAGTTTGTAAAGCATTACATCCAATTTTTTTTTTGCTGTGACCTTTTAAAACTAATATCGAACAAGGAAACCGCACAAATAAATTAAAAATTTGTCCAAAAAGTATTAAAATATAATTAAAATTAAAAAACTATGAGATACAGTATTTAAACTGTTTAACCCATTTTTTACCAACATATCTCTAAAGACACGTCTACCTATTCTTCTTCGAAGTTTTGTTAGAAAATTCGGACGGAAACCATGCTTGGCAGAAAATGAAATATACTCCATATCGCAAACGGATTGCGATTTTAAATATTGACAAAAAACTCAAATTTTTGAAACTTGAAGTCACCTAGAAATCAAATTACACTTGAAATATATAATTTAGTTTAGAACTTAGAAAATGCGTTAGAAATTAAAGTTTCCTTTATGGTTATTAGTCATTCTTTGTTGTAATATTAAACAAGTTTTAAAAACCTTTAGGCCCTTTAAGATATTATTGCGTTCTTACAAATATTTTTACAAAATTTTCTGGCTCTGTCTACTTTTAACTTCTGTTTTTACTATTAAAAAAATTGTAAAAGGGATGCAATGATAAACAAATAACACCATTGTGAAAATTATAAATTTTAATTAAGCAAAGAAATACACAAAATAAAAATTCTATATATAAAAATTAACTGAACGAAGTCAAAAAACCTTTTAAATGCAAAAAATATATAATTTCTGTGCGATTTTTGAGACTAAAACTATACGCATTTTAATTTTTTTTTTCTTTTAAATAGTTTTGGATTAGAAAAGTGAATTTGTGCGTTCCCATACTTTTGGGTAATTTTGTCATTTAGATAGAGGATTTTGTGCTTACTCTCATTTTATTGAACTTTACACAAAAAGTAAAGGAACACACTTAACTTAAAATAACGAGTTTTTTTTTTGCAGTTTTATAAACTTCCCTAGTAAACAAACAAAAAAAACAAAAAAAAAACGGAAAAAATTAAACAAAAAATTTTGTTTAAAATCAATTGGCTATACTTCAGTTCATACGAGTGGAGCTAGAGTATTTGCAAGGAAAAGTGAAATTACAAAACCAAGGCTAATTAGATGTAGATAAAATAATGGCTGAAGCTGGTACTTCAAAACCAAAGCGCAGATCAATTAATCGAGCAAATGTTGTGTAAGATGACTCTGATGACGAAAATGGAAATGGTTCAGCATTTTTATCTCCAGTCTAAAATTCAAGTATTTAAACTCTTTTGTATTATTCTTATAAATATTTTTCTTTCTATGCTTAATAATCAATACTTTTCTTATTCTGAACATTATAAAAGATATTTAAAAAGCTTACACTTTTCAAATTTAAACATTATTTCTGTAAACGTTAGAAGCTTCCACAACCAGCCAATATAATTGCAATTCAGGAGACATGGTTTCACTCAAACTTAGTTAAAATTTATCAGATTCCTGGATACAATTGTGTTGACTGTTGTAGAGATGATGGTTATGGAGGAAAATCTGTGTTTGTACGTCAAACACAGATTGTAAAAAAAGCAAGAAAAAAGCAAAAGTAAAAAAACTTGGAAAAACATTTATGTTTTTATCTATTAAATATTACATGTCGATATAGCTCAGATGGTAGAGCTATTGACTGGCAATCTGTAGGCCCAGGTTCGATTCCCGCACCAGCAAATTTTATTAAAAAAAAAAAATATATAATAAAAAATATTTTTTTTTATATAATTTATTTTTTTGAAAATCTATTTTTAGACTCATTATTTTTGTCAGTACTGGTAAGCACATAGGTAACGATATACTTTTTGATTTTTCGTATGCTGGTGTGTAACCATAACTCATTATTTTTCGCTACATCGCCATATAAAGGTAATAAGAAATGTAATAACAAAAGTAACTAGTTACCATTACCAAGTATGTAGTTCCATAACCACATATCTGGTAATGATTTTCTACACTGGGAAAGAATAAAATATATAATTAACGAAAATGTTTTTTCTATTAACGTCTGTCGGTATGAAATTTATTTATTTTCAGCTAATTGTACTCGGTAATTATCAAATGCTTAAATTTTAAGGCCGATTTTAAATAAATTATTAAATTTAACCAAACGCTATCTTCGCTACCATCTAATATTCTTATCATTTCAGGTTCACTTAATGAAGGTTTTTGTAAGCTTCGTATTCGAAATTCTTTCAGGACTGGGAAAATTCCTAAGAAGTGTTGAAAGGTTTCTTTAGCTCGAAGGTTACATATGGTACATAGTTTTTGATCATCTTCAACACCAAATTTGTTGCCGTTAAGGAATATCATACCACTGCGTGCTTTCATAATCCATGATATGTTTTCTATTTTCATATTATCTCTGAGATATTGTTGTGCTTTTGTATGATCAAGATATTTATACATTCGCGTTTCACTTCTTTCTTTTTCTTGCAAATTATACTGTATATTATTTATTTTAATTATATTCAAAAGGTCTGTATTAAACATAAACCAATCATCCTCAGTCGGTGTTGACCCAGGCCATAGTATATTCAACTCATTTGCTTTTTCTTTAGGATTTTGCACCCAAAATAATTCTTTCCTTAATAAAATTTTCGTTAATTGGTGAGGCAATCTATTCATTCCATAATAAAATAATACTTTACTAATATATTTTAAATGAAGTCTAGTGTGTATATGTGGCTTTCTTCAGCGAATGTTTCTAACATTAAGAAATAATTTGGTGTATGACTTGGAAGTTTCAGAATCTTCTTCATGAAGTATCGCTGAAGATTATCTACAATTTCGAAATAAGCAAACCCCCATACTTGTCCTGCATACGATTGTATCGATATACATACAGCTAAATAGAGTTTCTATTTCATACTCAAATTAATATCATCTTTACATAGAAGACTTTTCCAGGTTGTATTGATAGCATTTTTTGCCTGGTTGTTACGTTTCTGCACATGATTGCTAAATGTTATTAAATTATATTACGGCTGATAAAAAAGCGCCAGATTTTTGGCTAATAGCTACAGGACAATTTTTATCTTATCTGACGAGAAAATCGCCGTTATGGCAACACTGGGCAGTTAGCCAGTAGACGACCACAAGGTAAGATTAATATTATTTGGTGAGGAGTTTAGCAATTCCCTAAATAATAAGAATCCTATTTTTTGGTAAATTATCGGTATAATTTTCTCTCGTTGGTGTTCGCGTCTAGTTGCTAGAGAAAACTGAGGTTAGCCCTTCGATTTTCTCTATTTTTCGTTTATTCGGTACGAAACTTGCGCTCGCTCTGCGTCTAGTTGCTAGAGAAAACTGAGGTTAGCCCTTAGATTTTCTCTATTTTTCGTTATTTGGTACCACAGAAAACTGAGGTTAGCCCTTAAATTTTCTCTATTTTTCGTTATTTGGTACGAAACTTCCGCTCGCTCCACGTCTAATTGCTAGAAAAAACAGAGGTTAGCCCTTAGATTTTCTCTACTTTTCGTTTATTCGGTACTAAAACTTTCGCTCGCTCCGCGTCTAGTTGCTAGAGAAAACTGAGGTTAGCCCTTAGAGTTTCTCTATTTTTCGTTTATTCGATACGGTACTTGCTCTCTCTTTCTTCGCGTCTGGTTGTTAGAGTAAACTGAGGTTAGCCCTTAGATTTTCTATCTTCGATATAGTCCTATTAAACTTATATTTTATTCTACTAAACTACTGCCGTGGGTTTAAGCATAGAGCGGCCAGAATAAAACCCTATACCCGTATTAAAATAATCTCTTTTGAAATGCCCTTCAATTTCTGATTGCATGCGAGTAACTGACTAGCGTTAAATCCTGTACTTCCTCCCAATCTGCAAAGTTTTTTGACTTTAAGACGGAGTGTTGGTGTAGATTCAAAGAAAAGCCGATATGAAAATTTAATTATACGTTTTCCAGATGTTGATCACGAACCTCTGAGCGTCCGTAATTGCATCCAAGGAGGTCTGCGAAACATTCCGAATCATCTGCTGGCGCAAATATAGGTACTGTTTCCTGTTATTTTAGCAGAGCTTTAAACTATTTGCACGGGCTTTTTTTATGAGTGTAGGCTCAGAGTTATGAATTTTCGTCCATTTTGCTCTATCTGTTTAGTTTCCGAGATACAAGCAGCTATTTTACGATTATATAATAAAAAAATTAAAATATAACGCCATCTCTGTATGATATTGATAACAGAGACACAGAAATATAATAATTAGAAATAATTGCGGTTTAAAATAGCTGACAAGTTTGGAAAGTTTAGAAACACAAATTACTAAAAATTAGTTAGTTCAAATACGGATGAAAGTAATTGTAATGCTAAATTAGATTAGTTCAATCCTAAATTTTAAGACTAACAGAAAAATAAGTCAGTAGAATCAGAACGTCTTTAACAGACTTTGGTACTAACTTTTTTTTATAAGTTTTTGGCGTAGCCTAGTGGTTACAGTTTTTGCCTAAGGTACGCTGATCAATTCGTTTCAGCTTCCACTGTTTTTTTATATTAAACATCAATTTATAGAACTGTTGATGTGAATTACCCGCAGAATTTAATGTACAAAGGGACAAAGCAATCTACCCAAAAAATTGTTCCAGAAACGAAACTAACACTATAGTACGCCTCAGAA